>JACXWH010009660.1:0-17245 GCA_018093805.1 Macrocybe sp. IBSDJ1 | reverse complement strand
TGTTTATATCCCACGCTCGAAACAATGCAACGTAACTGTGTACAAACAAGCTGGAGTTCCTCCCCGCATATTGCAGATGATTAGAACGAGCCTTTCTAAAGAAAGGACTCGTAACGCTGTTTTGTGCGCGTGATTTTACGCGGAGGTCACGTGAACCCCTCCACCCTCGATTTCAACGCGTCCGACGCAGGTTGCCCTCAAACCATTGTGCTCCTCTCAGAAGTCATGAATAGTGGCATATTACTCCAGTCTCCAGTGTCATTAATAAGGCTTATTTACTTCGCGATTCGATTGGCAGCGGCACCACTGGCATTGATCTTCCACCAGCCGGTCCCTTTCAGGGTGTCGGAGGTGTGGATGGCAATTTCAGAACTGACCGGTTTGCTTTTTTGACTTTTGAGGAACACCTATATTTAATGTCAGTCTTGGCATGAACATTAAAATTCCCAAAATGGTTGTGTCAGCCTCCTGGGCAGCCCAAAACGTAGGAAACAGGTATGCAATGTCAGCCACCTTTCTGCCTATAAAACCCCCCTTCCTCGACTCCAGAGGTCCTCATCATCCTCACCTTCCTCTTATTCGCTCTCTTATCCAGAGCAATCACACTCGAATCGATTCGTGGTGTCATGGAAGCATCCGTGCTTTCCTTTTGACCCCGATCGAGGGTGCCTTCTCGTTCTCATTTTCGCACTCCTCTGCTTCTTCAGCGTCGTTGGCACTTTGATCCCGTCTCGTTCCCCATTGCGAGTAGCTCACTGGCACTGCAGCTGAGCCGCCGCTTCGAGCGGGACAAGGCGTCGCGTCGTCCAAAGGAAGCAAGCTGCCTTTGTTCCTTAGCATCATTGGACTAGGCGAGGTCGCATCCCGATCCAAGGTGACCTTTTTCCTCACATTCAACCCTCACACATACTCACTAGACATATCCTAGATCAAGTCAAGATCAAGCACTTGTTCATCCGCTTTTCAGCCCTTCGAAGACTCATATACCCATTGCTCTGGTGGTGTATACCCCTGCCTTCTTCCCCCTGAGGACACCCTCGCCCCTCGCAGGGTTTCTGCCTTACGTCCACACGACACCGACTGGTCTCGCGCCCCACCTGGTGCCTTATAGCCTTCTTATTTTACGGCCTTTTAATATCCCTTTCCTTCAACTCTCCATCCTCCCACCCTCCATCTTGTCCGCTTTTTATTTTCTTCATTGGCCCTATTGCAGGATGTCAATTGATTCCACACAGGGTTCTAGCATGGTGCTCGGGCATGCTTTTTGTTCTTTCTATTGTCCCTTTCCTCATCCTTGTATCCGCCTTTTTCATCCCTCCCTACAACCCGCTTTCCTTTTTCCTCGCTGTCGCCATTACCTCATTTTCCTCATTCCGGACCCCGTCTTTGTCTTCGAGCCCGCCTTCACCCTTCCTCTTATCCGTCGCTTTCTTTTTTTCTTCGTGTTCCCCTTGACCCCTCGGACTGGCGAACTAGAGATGATGACAAGAAATTCGTCTTCAGGTATGCATTCCCTTGAATTCGCCCCCTCCACAGACGCTGACGAACTTCTCTCAGAATGCCGGCACCCCATGGGGTCACCTTTTCCTCCTCCAGTCCCTCTTCTTCTTCCCTCCCCCTTCTTCTTCCCTCCCCCTTCTTCTTCCCTCCCCCTTCTTCTTCCCGCTTTCTCCCCTTCTCCTTCCCGCTTTCTCCCAACCCCTTGATCTCCGAATCTTTCCTTCTGCCACTTACCCCCCTCCCCATCCTCCGCATTCATATCTCTGCGTCATCTTTTTCTCTTGCCAGGGCGTTCTGGAACTGTGCAGCTTGCTAGGAGAGCACGCGAACAATCCCTGGCCTCTTTCTCTTTTCCTTATCTTTTTTCTTCATCCCCCATTCCCCACCCGCCTTTTTCATCTTCGCCCGGCCTCGCAGCCTCTTTGTTTCTACTTTTTCATCCTCATTCCCTACTCGCCCTTTTTTTCTTCGATTGCCTCACGGCCCTTCCTACTTTTTTATATTTTGCTGTAGAAAATTAGAAAAGCAGTTCGGGAGTTCTGAGTAGATACCGACACCTAACAGTGTATGGATGCTACTGGGGCTCCTACGATATATTAATATATTTGGAAAAAAAAAATTAAACAAATACGGTGTGCTCTTCAAAACGCCCAATTTTCGGAACTCGATATTTTTTTTTCTTTTTTCTGTTAATAAAATTCATATGATGCTTTCTTTCCTCTCAGCTGCTAGGAATTTCCTTTTTCTTAAATTAGCACTACGATATACTTCTGTTAACTGTCACAATGTGAAGGTAGGAGTGATATAAAATTCGCCCTTGATAACCATTGAAAAGTACAGCCACCGTGAACTCGAAGCTTAAACGCATATGCTATTGTCCGTCTTTCGTATGTTTCGTCGGACGACTTCCACGCGGCAGATGGTACCGCATTTGGTGTTGCCGCAGTCAGGGCTTGGTGACAAAGTTGATGTTGTTCTATTGGCCATAATATGTCCAGGGATGATGTCTCCGCCTTGATTACTTATGATGTTTCCGTTCAGCCGGCGCAGCGATAGGCCCTCGCGTGAATCGCGGTTCTTCGACTCCGATATAGTACGAGCTTTTTCGGCATCGTGGCATGCTATCGACCTAATAGCTATAGGCAGTCGAGATGGTTTGAAAGTTGACGAACATGAAGAGAGTCGGACGTAAAATTAACGCGTCAACTTCTCACCTCAAACGAGCCCTGCGGCAGCAAACCCAGCCTCCGACTTGACCGGTTGACCGTCCCCGAAACTTAAAAGCGAAGACTGCCATAAATTGCCTTGTTTATCGACCACGATCGCGGCATCTAAAATGAAATTAATGAAAGTTGGCGAAAATGATATGGATTGCAGCAGCGCCATATCGGCGACGAGACTCTATATTCCACCATCACTTGCCTGGTAGCTTCTGCATAAATGTACCCTGAGGTTTGAAATAGGGCGAATTGGATGATGGTGTTGGCACTATGGTGGGTGTCTTGTTCTCTGGACCCTGACGCAGACAGCCCCCAGGATTGAGGCGCCTTTTCCTTCACACAGACTACAAGATGTTAATCAGTCTCGCTGCCTCGAGGTAGCACAGGCAGCAGCGTCATCTCTCTGGCAAGACTGCGGATTCAAATATTCACGTCCTATGAGTGATACAAGACGTTTCCACTTGGGGCTAAAGATCACTCGGACCGGCTGTTTCACTTGCCGTTCAGGCTGTGCAACGTCAAGAAGGATCGGAGCACCTTCATGTCGTGAGGGTTCTGTGACAAAACAATTGATCATGTGTCGACCTTTTGGGTTTTAGAATACCATTGACAATGGTCATCGTGGCCCCGCGGCACAGGAAAACCTGCTGACGCAAGTGCATTCATCACCACTCTGCTCCTAGAACCGGCAACGAGGAACAGAGGGCAGTCTCAGCCGATGATGCGAAGAACATATGAATCGCTGCGATCATAGAAAACATGTAATGCAGCATCTTTCTCGGATAAGTTTCCCGTTGCTGTTATTCGCTCAAGGCTGTTTCATCAAGCGCTTTAGGCTTAAATACGCACAAGAGGGTGTTGTTGCCATAATCTCACAGCCTGAAGCACCATGAATCTTCCTCCCGGATCCGTCTACATTGCTCAGACGCTCACGACAGCTTTGCCGTACTCTCTCCTAGCATATGGGCTGCTAAACTTGCTCGTCCGTCGGTTTAGTGTTGAAGCTTCTATATCCTGGTGGAACTTCCTCATCGTTTTACTCGGCGCTCGCCCTGTGTATCTTCTCACTATGGCAATCTGGGAGCGTGTCCACAATAGATTGGATGCAAGGTCCAGAGGGGCCGTTATGCTGCCTCAGGTGAAGGACAGTCTACCGGGTGGTCTAGGACTGTCGTCCAGGCTCATCAAAAGCTTCCACAACGGCTATCCTGGTATGGATTGCTATGCATCTGCTATTCATATGCGTCGTTAACAGAAATGGGTACTATGCAGGTGAAGTCGCGTTGGAGTTGTCAAACGAATACGGCAATACGTTTTTTATGAATGTGCTTTTTGAAGACAGGGTCTGGGATAATTTCTTCGTCTCCCGCGGCTCGTTTTGCTAACATGGGCATTTTTCTCCGCCGCTGAAGCTTTTCACCACTGAGCCCGATTACGTCAAGGTCGGTATTCCTTATAGAACAGCCTGACACTGGGCTGATGCACGTCTAGGCTATCCTTGCTACTCAATTCGACGAGTTTGAAAAAGGTGCGTTCGTGGACAAGCTGTAAAAATGACGTTTGGTCTGAAGTTTTCCGACTTCAAGGTCCCACATTGTACAGCCAATTCCATTCGCTTCTCGGAACTGGTGTCTTCAATTCCGACGGTGACTACTCAATGCCACTTTTTGCCCGGGCCTGTCGTTGGAGCTAATCTACTTTTGATTCTGTTCTGCAGGCGAAATGTGGAAGTGCGGCGTTTATCCTTCTTGTCTTAGAGGTCAAATGCTCAATTTGTCATGTCCAGGTTCCATCGTTCGATGACCAGGCCTTTCTTCAGCAAAGATAGGATCACCCAGTATGATGTCTTTGAACGGCACGCAGACGATGCCATCAGTCAGGCAAGAAAGAGGCTCGCAGATGGGCACCCCATCGATTTCCAGGTCAGCCCCCTCCCGGTTTACTTCATCGCTCCTGCTCACCAGAACCGCCGAATAACAATAATAACAATAAAACACAGGACCTGGTCTCGCGATTCACACTCGACACCGGGACAGAATTCTTCTTCAACAAGGACGTGGGCTCGCTCCAGGCTGGGCTGCCCTACCCATCTACGCACCCTGGCTCGCCGGCCTTCCTCGCGCACCCGTCAAATACCTTCGTCAACGCCTTTGTACGCGGGCAGCATCTGACGGCGCTGCGCTTGGCGCGTGGCGCGCACTGGCCCCTGTTCGAGTTTTGGCGCGATGAGGTTGCTCCATGCAGGCGTGTCGTCGACGGGTTCGTGCAGCCGATTTTGGAGGAGGCAGTTGAGAAGTTTAAGGAGGCTGGTGGGGCGGAAAGGAAGGACGACGAGAGCGCCACGCTCATTGACCATCTCGTCAGCAATACACGAGGTACCGATCCTATATTGCTTCCTGTGTCTCGTTTTCCTTATTTCACGTTTCGATGACGTTGCCCCAGACCAACAGGTTCTGAAAGACGAGGCAAGATTCTTTACAATATAAAAGGTCAGAGGACCAGCTAACTGTATTTATAGTTGATCAACATCCTCGTAGCCGCCAGAGATACGGTAAGACAAGGTCCATCCATCTATGCGCCCAATGCCTGACCAGGATTTACGAATCAGACGGCCGCGCTCCTCACTTTCGCCGTGTACAACCTGACGCAGCGTCCGGATATAGCAAGTCGCCTCCGGGGAGAAGTCCTGGAGAAGGTCGGGCCGAGTGCGAAGCCCACTTACGAGAACATCAGGGACATGAAGTATCTCAAAGCCTTCTTGAACGGTGCGCCCTGCTTCCATTCTTGTCCTTCCATATGACGCGATGGACGCTTGCGCACAATAGAGGTTTTGCGATTGTATCCCCCAGTGTGAGTCCCAACCCGGTAGCTTCGCCGTATTGAGCCCGGTTCTGATATCATTGCCCAATCTCCAGGCCATTCGACGGCAGGTCAGTTCAAGCGCAATTCATGATAGGGAACATGCCTAATCTTACATTGACGAAAAGATCCACTAATAAAGCAGCAGTCTTGCCGTCCAAGAAGCCGGGATCCCAGCCGTACTACATACCCGCCGGCACCAGGTGCGCACCGTCTATGACAGTCACTGAGTGTCGCTTGGCTCAGGCTAACGGCACGCCTCGTTCATCTAGGTGCGTATACGGTGTCTTTCTTATGCATCGCAGAAAGGACCTCTGGGGCCCCGACGGTACGTAAATCTCACGTCCGCGTAACTTCTGGATGACCGACGGCGAGCAACAGCGCTCGAGTTCGATCCGGACCGATTCATCGACGAGCGCCTTCACAAGTATCTGACTGCGAACCCGTACATCTTTGTCCCTTTCAACGCAGGGCCCCGTATATGCCTCGGACAGCAGGTATGACTCGCCTTCTTCGTGTAGTCTTGCGTTGGATTCAGAACAACTCTTTGCTTTGCCTTGAAAGTTCGCGTACCAAGAAGCATCGTACTTCCTCATTCGACTCCTTCAAACATTTTCAACGTTTGAACTAGCACAAGATGCTCAGCCAGAGGAATCGAAGCCACCGGCGAGCTGGCAGGGCAGCGAGGGAACAAAGGGGAGGGATAAAGTGTGGTTTGGGGTGCATTTGACGATGTATGTCAAGGTGAGGATTCACTCGAGATGCAGACCTGCGAGGTGGATGCTTGACCGCTTACTCTCGCTCAGGGTGGCCTTTGGGTTAGAATGGGTGAGGCAGATTAAGTGTCTGCCCCATAGCTCTCTAGTTCCATGCATCCTGTACATATATAAACTTCATTACATGGCATGTCCCACTGAGACAATCGCGGGGTATACGTCTAGCGTGTATCCTGTATAAGGTCTAGAGCATCGAAAATGAATATAAAGTTAGATTTTGCCGATGAGCAGATTTTTGATCATTTCTCTTGCTGTGATGCGGGCGGTCTTGTAGAGCGTGGGCACATCTAACGTGGAGGTGAACGTGTCCGCAGCACCGAAAGGCAGCATTAATGGGATCCAGCCTGATGTATGCGAGTCAGAAAAGATATACAACTCAAGAGGATCATACTTACCTCTGGCATATTCGAACGCCCAGCAACCTTCATGCATTTTGTACTGTTTTACGGTGCCTCTGGGTAAGTGGTGCATACTGCCCGGAAGGTAACGCTCCTTTTCGAGACTGCCGGGGGCGAAGGCCCATTGTTCGCCATGAAGGATGTTGAAATAGTCGTCGGCAGTGTGAACGCCCGTGTGTCCTTCCGTTCCAAGAGGTGTGCCAAAAATGATAAGATATTCTGTGATCGAGGCATGGATGATGTACATGGCACCCATCGCGCCTCCGGCATTGTTGAGCATCCACTCAGATGTATCGGTGTTCAGACGGAGCTGAGGTGATGATGTCTGGGGGTAGGTCTCGGTCAAGTTTCGGACAATGTACTGGACCATGGCGGATGTGTCGCCGGGATGGGCTTCGACTGCCGCTTTGGCGAGGTTGTGAACAGACGTAGGGTCCAGAACGTACCAGCGATCCTGTGCGCTCTTTAGATGCACTTTGCCGCTGCAAATCAGTGATTAAGACTTGCCTTGATGCTATCGAGCCATGCACATGTGGCGACGAATAGCAAAAGAATGGCAAGACGGGAGAACCATTTGGAAAGTGCGCTGGACGACGCTGGCATTGGTGCAGTCTCTTTGATGGTCATGGTGGTGAAGCAAGGACGGTCGTACGACTTTAAATTCGACTTTAAATTGGGCGCGTCGGCCAAGACACGGTCATGTGAGGCTATTATTTGTATATATTGTGATAATCCCACGTGCGTGGAGATGTTGGCACGTGTGCGATGAAATAAAATAAAATAAAAAAACTGTATTTATCTCAGTGCAGCATGCTGGCCCTCGTCCATCCCGCCGACGTCGCCCTCAACGCCGGCCACAGAAGCGCAACACCGTCGTCGTCGTCCGCAACGCCCGCTCTCGCAGCCCCGTCATCCTCACGCAGGCCGCCCTCCGGTCCCACTCTGGCGTCCTCCGCATCCACCTCGTCCGCCCGCCCCTCCGTACACCTCCAGATCAACCCGTCGACATCGACCCCTCCGTTGCCGACGACTCCGCCGCATTCTTCCCCGACTCCGGTGAACATCCATACATACCCGACGCCGGACCTCCTCCGTTTGCTTGCCTCGCTGCTGACCCAGATCGCGGCGACTAACGACGCCCTCGCCTCACACTCGGCTTCGCCCACGTCTCCAACAGTGGCGTATGCATTCCAGCATCCACAACATGGACATACCACGACCTCGCCGACGTCTTCAACAGCGTCTCTTTCGCAGTCACACCTGCAGCCGAATCACCACTCTGCCCTGTGGCCCTCGCTCACAACCGCATCTAGAGTGGCGCTTTCGACGCCCTCCTCCACGCTCACCTTTCATGCACGCAACATCCCCACAATCTCCCTCGAATCGTATCTTCTCCGCATCATTAAATATTGCCCCACCACCAACGAGGTCTTTCTCTCCCTCCTCGTTTACTTTGATCGTATGAGCAAACTCAGCGCCGACGCCGTAGGAAGAAGTTTTGTCATCGATTCATACAATATACATCGATTGGTCATCGCCGGCGTCACTGTGGCGAGCAAGTTCTTTAGCGATGTCTTCTACACAAATTCCCGATACGCTAAGGTAAGTGCATAAGTTGGCCTTCGCCGCTGCCATCCTAATTTAACATGAACCTCCTCCCACTTTTTATTTCATCTAGGTCGGCGGATTACCTCTGACGGAACTCAACCAGCTGGAGCTCCAGTTCCTTCTGTTGAACGATTTCAGATTGGTCATCTCCACGGCTGAAATGCAGCGATACGCGGAGCAACTCATTTTGTTTTCCACGTCTTCTTCGTCGAATGCACCTCCAGCTTCGACTGCCTCGACGTCACTCCGTGACCCTGTGATAGTCCCGACGACTCCCACATCGGCGGCCACCGCGTCCAACACTAACACCGTCACCGCTCCACTACCTCAGCAGCGTGCCCGTGTATCCGCCACTGACGCGTCTCGCCCACAACATCAGGCACACATCCATTTTCAGCAACCAGCCGCAGCGAACGTGTATTTGCACACGGCTCCGCATGAGCCCAAGACGCCCAATGCTCGGGCTGCCGCCGCCCTGCCCGCCACTGCATCGTCCTCATCGGTGCCCCGCCACGTGCGCTCTCCACCACCTGTGAAGCATCGCCAGTACATTTACGGCCAGCAGGATGGCCAGCATCGCGGACTTGGGTATCATACTTCCCGCGAGCATGATGGAGGGACACTGGGTACATTTACGTCATTTCACATCCTGCCCGATAAATCCTCTTTCCGTGACGCGCCATCATCCTCTGAGCATGCCATATCGACGCCAGTAATCGCACCTGCTAATGTGCAAGTCGGAGTAAACGGTCGTGCTGTCCCCAAAGAAACTTCTCAGTTCCGGCGTGACGGCGCGAGACCCAGACGGCTTCACAATAACCACGAAGATCGGGAGGGAGATGACCAAGATGAAGAATGCATTGAGGATGAAGACGACGAGGAAGATGAAGAAGACGACGAACTAGGGACAGAGGCGTCGGAGACGGAGAATGAGACCGAAACCGAAACCGAAGCGGAGACCGAGACGACAGACGACGAGCCCACAATCCGGGCGTACGATCATCGACACGGGAGGAGCGTCAGTGGGAGCGTGATCTCGGTGTCACCACCGCTTGAGGCGGCGGACGACAGTGAGCGGGAGCGGGAGACAGATCACGAGAGGGAAGTTAAAGCGGAAGGGAACAGCCGGGGTGTCGATATGGGTATGGCTGTGATGAGGGGCGATGACGAGGGGTGCGGAAACGGTGAGAATGACTGTGTCGACGATGAAAGCGGCGCAGGGAACGGGAACCGGCGTGAGGGCGTAGAGGGAAGCAAGACGCCCGGACCTGCGCCCTCTGACTTCGCGGGCGTGTTGCTGTCGTCGCCGACGAGAGGTAGGCGTAGGCGCAGGACGTCGTCCGCGGTCGGGAGCAAGACCTTGAAGCGGACGCTGATCATGGAAGAGGCACGGAAGGATGGTTACGACTTGGAGGGGCAGGAAGCGGCGTTGGTACTGGCACAGACCGAGACGGACGCGGGCATGGGACAACAGAACGGGCACGGGCAGATGGGCGATGAGGACAGCGTCATGATGAGTCCTTGATGGCGCCTCTTCTCCTCTTTCCTGTGACTCTGGCTTTTTCACGCCGAGTTTGCGGCATGCGAAGCTGCGTCGCATTCGCTTTACGTCCTCATTTCGTTAGCGTCGAGGTGTTTGGACGATCCCGCGTCCGGTGTTTGCGGGCGAGGCAAGTGGAGGGGGGGGTCATTTCGGCGTCAGGAGGTGGAGGACGATCGTGAGGGTCATGCTCTGGCTTCATGCGAGCACGTCGTCGGTGTCATTAACGACATGCAAATGTGGTCAGTCTCCCAAGTTCTTATCACTATTCATGCAAGCGATCGTTGAATGTACCACGTTTGTGACACATTAGAACATCTCATCCCTCGGTCAAATTTTTCACCTTCCCCTCGACCTTGAAGTGTAACTGGCTTTGACTGGCCGTCACATTCGACATCAGAATGGGACGACAAGTTGTCATTATGATGTTCATCGCCCATTCAGAATCTGGTCTCTCCAACTTTCGACATCTCAAAGTTGGCCTCGATCACCTGCCTTTTCCCAGCCCGCAACTGCCCTGAGGCGCAACCTCGTTCATTCACTTTCACGCCTTGTCAAGCCGCCTCGAGCCAAAAGGTGCACTGTTCCTCGTATAGGTTCTTAGGAACGCCATCAGACGTCGTTGTGCGATCGACGCATACAGCCTGATGCAGGACTACGATCGACGTCCGATGGATCACCGTTTCCGTCAAGAAAAAGGAAAAAGGAGGAAAAAAAAAAACAGGAAAATTAATGAATCAACTCTCGACCATCCTGCAACGCGCAATTTTGATTTTTTTTTCTCGTCTGGTTATATACAGATGCAATAGCATAGACAGGCATTTTCACAACATCTCTTTTTGCAACACATCGTCCGTATGCTCTCTTTCCCTTTCCTACTTTTTAATCGTGCTGGGCATCCTCCCGGGTTCTGATGTCGCTTTCCTTTGTAATGTATGATGGTTATGATGTTTTTTTTTTTCCCTTTTCTTTCCTATTTGGCCTTGGATGCTGAAGCCCAGCTGTACTATCTCTTTTTTCTCCGTTGTCATTTCCTTTCGTGAAGTCGTTCTCGATTGCAAGTATCTTAGTTCGTCTAGAGAAAGACATATTATTGGTAGGATAATATACGCACATGCTCAAAATAAACCGTAGGTACGGCTGATGGTGAATGTATGGACAGACTGCAACATGTACTGCACATAAATGCCGAAGCCGTCACATCCGCGAGCACGGTGTTTCGAGGTCGGTGATGCCGAGGTGCTATGCGCATTGCTTTACGTTGTTTGGATCGGTCCAAATCTGAATCCCATACGCAAGCGCTTCGCCGGTTCTCTTCGAGAATCTGTCAAATTTATCTATCATTCATGCAGACTGGGACTCTTCGACAACAAGACGCTCGGACGGCTCGGAGAAGGAAGATGCTGCTCATGTGGGCGAAGTGCCCGTGTGTTGCACATTTATTGTCCAGGCCTTCCTGGAGCCCTAACCTGAGGACGAGGCTTGTTGAGCATCGTTTCACTCATCCGAGGTGCCCATGGGTTTCCGGATAGAACGTGTGAGTGAGGATACCTTATATGTGGCCCCAGCAGATGCATAGTTCAACGAATTCAACCGAGGATGTCCAATTCAACACGGCAGGTTAAACGAAATGTATTCTAAATCAGCGGCAATTTATATGGTTACTTCGAAGACTACGGCATCGGAAAGAAAGAGCTACTCGGCGCTGTCTACTTCGCGTAGGGGAAGAACTGGGGACAGTCCGATCCCTTGAGCGGGCTGTAGAAATTTTCGAGATTGGTGTTGAGAGCCTTGAGCAGAGCGCCCTTGGGATTCGGGTACAACCCCCTGATAGTGACGTTCACAAAGTCCGTGTAGAGCTTGCAGAACTGCGTAAAGTCTGCAGAGGTCGGGTCGACGACGTAGTTGTTGACACCGCCGACGTTGCGTCCGGGTTGGATGGGGTGCGGCTCGAAGAGCTGCGCGATGCCATTGCCGACCTCGTTGAAGCCGACGGATCCGTTGGGCCTGAACCAGCCATCGGGGAACTGGCTGTTCTGGAAGAAACCACGTGCGGTGGTCATGTCGACTTGCTGGTTCCCGACGCGGCCATCCACGAAGAAGGCGTAAGGGAAGACGGACTCTGCGTAGACGGTGAAGTAACGCGGGGAGATGAGCGAGAATTCAGGGTTGGTGGCGATCGAGTCTTGGATTCGTTGCCAACGATATTCGGCGGCGACAGTGGGGTTGTAGCTGCCGTTGCCGAAGCGATTGCTGAAATCGACAAACTAAGAAAGGACACTGTGAGTTGCCATCCAGGTTAAGCGGCGAGGCAAAGTCGTACTTCGTTAAAGAGGGTTTCATTGAAACTGTGATTGTCGCCGAAGAAGGTGTCGGCTGTGAGGTCATTAATGGCAGATTTTTAATTAGCCCTGTGGGTCACATACCTCGAGTCATGCTAGCATCACCTGGAGGCGATCAAGTCGCTATTAGGGAGGTGCCGCTGCATAAGAGGTTGGGCGCACCTTCGAAGACTGCATGCGTGTTGAGTCCTCCGACGATGGCGGGCGCAGGAGGGTTAGGACCAGTCTTGCGAGTCTTTCCGCCAATACTCAGCAAGTCTGTGACCAAGTTACCATCGACCAGATGAGCCGCGTAAGTGGTAAACACGGCGAGGTCATTTCCCATGTTGAATCCTGAACGAGATATCGACGTCAGAAGCGACGCATATGACAGGAATCAACCCTCCGTACCCTCCTGTACTGCGTTAATGATCTGAGACGGGGTTGCGATACCGTTGCGAGGCAGGTACTACGGGGCGATGTCATTGAGAACTAAACTTTATCGAAAGATGTTAGATATTATCATAACCACTCACCCCATGGGAAGCAAGGGTATTGAGCCCAGGGCAGGGGCCGCGGATATCACCGTTTTTCAAAGGCTTCCACGGATGTGCTTTGTCGTTGATAAGTTTCGTTGAGGTGTCATTCAGAGGACCAGGCGGGGCAGGTGCGTCGCGAGCCTGAAGAGTGGGGATGATCCTAGCAAGCTCCTCGTCGGATAGCCCTGCAAGAGAGGCGTATGAAGGAAACGCAAGGATTTGCGTCAAATGAACTGAAAGCGTGAGGCAGAGTGTCAGAAGATTGGCAAAGCGCGACATCATAGCGATCTGCGATGACCGTGAACAATCCAGGTCCTCTAGCAGGTCTTCATGATGATTTACGCCTTTTATGCATGTTCGGAGCATCACTTGCCATGTGGGAACGACAAGGATTGGGCACGGTGCAGAAGAGCATTGGCCAAACAGGAATGCCTCGGCAACAGGGACAGCCCGCGCAGTCACGTCAAAACCGTGATCGAAACCACAGCATCCCTTCACGGCCAAAGAAATATTATAGGTAATGCGCCTGACGCTTCGGAACTTTCGGGCATCAGGCCTACCTGCGCAGCTGGGCGATCCATCAGCATGCCCATGGACGTTGAGTTACGTCAATTCAGCAATCACAAGGACCAAGAACAGAAACAAGGCACATTTCTGGGGTAATTTGTTGAATAGTTTCACTTTTAGGCGGCCGGCATGTATAGACGAGAGGACGCGTCGCATTGCGTGTACACGCCAGGTATCGGAGTATGGAGGACACAGGTTTACCTGGATTCTAGATTGACGCGCCTTACAGTTTGGGATTGCCCGTAGTAAAAGGATTGTTAAAGTCCACCCCGGGCTGTAGTCTTTTGTGGGCGACGACATCGGGGCGACGCTTTTTCTGACGGCGGCGTGTCCAGGGCTGTTCGAAACATCCCATCTGCTAACATCTGCGGGCGAGGACTGTCCACAGCAACTGCGTACCACAGTATTGAAAAAGCAGGGCCATGACTTGCGAAGACATTTGGTTCCGAATGGAGATTGACGAATTTCTGCATTGCCATTCGCCCAAAGCTACCCGCCGGTTGCCAAGAGCAGGACTGCCAAGGCGACGACAAAAGTTGCTCGGAAACCGAGTCCAAACTTTTATGCAAGTCGCGGTTGACGGCCTCGTTGTAACAGTCAATGTACTCGAGAGGCCCGTAGCCAACTACGATGTGAGCGGTGTGAAAGAGAGTCGACGATGAGGGCAGCTAGAAGAAAATCGAAGAAAAACACTAGATCATCCAGCAGACAGCCATGCCATGAAGAGGTTCAACCGGTTGATTAGACTATAGTAATCGTCTGCCACTGAATCGACAAGAGGTATCAAATGAATTGCATGAAATAGCCCCATTTCATTGACATCTGCTCTTCAGCTCGTAAGTTTCCTCCTTTTCAAATGTGGCTCTTGGAAGAGACAACAACGTAATGATATGCAGTACGTCTAGGCTTGTCCCATTGCCGACATTACGCCGCCGCGTTCCTTGAAGCAAACACGAAAGAGACGACTTCGAGTACTGTCATCTAGAAATGTCGAGGCGGCTGACAACATACCAGATGATAAACTACGTCGCTGAGGTCGCCTAGATTACTGCAAGCCGCCTTGAAAATGAATCAGTCTTGATTCAATCGCTTGGTCCTTACTAAATAACCTTCCTCAGGTGCAAAGTCGGTCCTCCTTCAAAGGCCTGAAGACAAAAACATCCGATGCACAATGAGACACTCAGAGGCGAGGAAAAACGATATGAAGCAGCCCCAGATTCCAGCTCGATGAACAAGTGCACTGATCGATCCATGAAATGCTAGCGCGATTTAGCAAGGAATAAAGATATTTCGTGGGCCGCCAGTTGATACGCGGTGTAGAATGTTAGGGTGTCTAGTGGAGGAAGAATAACAGTGGTGGAAAGAGCAGCGTATCGCAGACATGAGACCTACGTACATGCTTGCTATAAGCAAGTGGTGTCACGGTCGTCGTAAAACTCTGAGTACTTAACTGAACAAAGCGAACAAAGCGCTTAATAGCTGTGTTTTTGCCTACGATAACAACGACAACGATTGGTAGTCCATGAGAAGGCCTGTCTGAGGAGATCGTGAGGTTCTAGCCTCTTAAATGTCAGGGCACGATTTGGTTATTGTAATACAGTGACCGTTTCCGTCAACCCTTTCTTGCTCATTTCCATCTACAGCGACCATCGTTGTCCTCGAGTTTCACTTTTCGTTAGTTGGTTTTCCGTCAAAAGGCGTTCGTTTGTTGTTGTGATACCTCGATGGATCCATTCGCCGAGCATGCGACATACCCGTTGACCGCGTTCGACTCGCTTTTCGAGAGAACAACCTTCCTGACAGGGTGGCTGGTCGAAGGCATCATCGATACCGATGCACTTTCGGAGGCACTGAAGAGACTGACGGAGAAATGGAGAATGCTTGCCGGTCGCTTGGAGTCGATGCAGAACGAAGACGACGTAAGTACTTGGCCGTACTTCAATGACACATGATGTCGAGCTCTCTTTTTCCATAGGAAACGGAATGGCGGATCAGGATACCCTTGGGAGAAATACCAGAGGATTATAAGACCTTTAAACTGACTGTAGCTTTCGCAGATCACCCTCTGTCGCACTACCTCCCCGGATCTACGAATCCACTCCCGCCGCTGACACGTTCCCTGCCCCACTCGTTGCTCATCGATCCATCGACGCCACGCCAATTCTCCGTCTGGGAGTCCCTCTCGCACCCGTTGACCTGCTGGCACATCACGCACTTCCCCGCAGAACCCGTCGAGAATGGCAAGGTCTATACCGCGATCGGCTTTGCGCGCTCGCACGGCATGTTTGACGGCATCGGTGCAGGCGCCATCGCGCGAGCGCTCGTTGCCGAGATGAAGGGCGAGTCTTGGGACGTGCCCGCCCTGCCGCCCAGCGGGTTCAACGCGAATCCAATGCAGGAGGCGATCGAGCAGATGTCTTCGGCGCAGGATATCGGTCAGCCTGAGGGCGGCGACGGCACCGGCAGTGCGGAGAAGGAGGTCGGATATGCTGGGGGGTGGACCGGATTCGCGGTGCTCGGCGTGTCTGGTGCTATGAAGACCATCGCTTGGCACATGCGGGAGAGGTGGTGGAGCGGTGCGGACAGGAGAGTGCTCGTTATGCCGCAGGGCGCGTATTCAAGCACCGTCGATGGCGTCAAGGCGGAGCTCATTCGCGCTGAGAAGGACGTTTCAAATGTTTCGTCTGGTGACATCCTCGTTGCGTGGATAATGAAGGTAAGGAGGGTTCTGTCTGGCCCATCGGTTCAACCCTTATTAACTAACTTTCTTCAGACTGTATACTCGGACAAGGCAATATCATCAAAGACGACAATACAATGTTCAAACTTGGCATCGTTCCGCCAACAAATATCCAATTTCTCATCAAATCCGGATGCTATTCTGAACTACCCGCACAACGCCTTTGTCCCGCTACCCTATCCGATTCTCTCGGTCGAAGACATCCGTGCAACCACACTTTCTGAGCTGGCTACTACGTTCTCTCAAGCCCGGCTTGCCCTCTCCTCGGCGCACATCCTTTCGTCCTATAAGGCCATCAAGCAGTCCGTCACGGCGTTCCCGACAAACCCGCATGCACACGAGACACTCCTGGTCTCGAACGTGTCGGCATCGCAGATTTTCGAGACGGATTGGCGTCCCGTCGGAGCAACAAGGACTGTGTGCGGGTACAGATACCAGCTCACTCCGACGGAACTTATGATGACGAATTCCGTCTACATCTCTGGACGATTGGACGACGGCAGCGTGGTCATAGACGTCAGCCTGAGCAGAGAGAGAGTAGATTCGCTGGTTAAAGCTATCGGGACGATCCAAGCCGGTTTACACGCCACATGAACTGCCCATTTTCCTCCCTGTATACGTTTTGCTCCCGGAATGTCTCACCCTCAGTTTCTCTCATCCACTCAGTATTTTGACCATTGTCCTGTGTTCCATTTGATGAAATGCTTATACCTCCAAAAAGCCAATTTTTCTTCTTATCTAGTCGCTGACAGCTTTGCCTCAAATGAGTCAGTGCACGAGACCGTGTCTTGCAAAGTCATCTCGAAATGCTTCAATCTAGACCCTCGGCTTCCCGAAGTCAGAAGTGCTGTGCATCTTCTGCTTTGTTCCGTTTTTCTCCTTGCCAAGGAAAAGTACAGATGTTTTTTCCCATTAACAGACGTCACTGCAAACTTCTGCAGCTTTCATGAGGCGTCACGTCTTATTCTAAAAATCCCGACCGGATCTCCGGTCTTCTGTTAGAAGGTCTATGCGGTACTGCCTGACGTCGACTGTGATGCCTCGGAGACTGTAGGCAACTAGTCGCTCTTATTCCTCCCTCTCACTTGGCCATTCGCTCTTGGACACCGGCTATTCTAAGGCCGCTCTTAATGACTCACGGTTTGGGCAGTTCTCACGGGAGGAAGACATCATTTCA
>JACXWH010009658.1:0-10803 GCA_018093805.1 Macrocybe sp. IBSDJ1 | reverse complement strand
GCAGTCGGGGCGGTGGTACCCTGTCGCTTGCCCCATGTCATCCAGGCCGGAATGTGTTCCGTGATCAAGTGATGCTTCGCGGCTTTCGCAGACTTGGCGTGGCGAGGGTCAGGAGGCAAGGGATCGCCCCAAGGATCGATGTTCTTCGGCTCACCCCAAGGGGGTAGATGACGGGATTGAACTGGATTCCTGCCCGACGAGGGACCTGGGACAGCCGTGCCACGCTTCTTCAGTTGAGCGTCGATGTCAGCTTGGATGACGGACTGGGGCACCGTCCACGTGCCACGCGAGTCTCGCGCGTGTTTACCGCTGGCGCTGGAGACACCGCCCGTTGTAATCGTTGTCACTCGATTGCCCATCGAAGAGGGGCCGGCGGCAGCAGCAGCGGCAGCTGAGGCAGACGAATAGACTGTTGGATTGAAATGGACATTCTGGCTTTGGGGGGTTCCAGAACGCTGTCCAGGTGCACCATGCAGCTGACCCCATGACTCACCGCCGTCATTGCCGGNGAACGCTGTCCAGGTGCACCATGCAGCTGACCCCATGACTCACCGCCGTCATTGCCGGGTTTCTTGAGCGCGGACTTTACAGGCATCACATTGGTTTGCGGCGCAGAAGGTGTGGGTACAGGAAGCGCTGAGGCGGGCGGCGGTCGAGGGGAGGCAATTGAGGGAACAGGCGCCGTTGCTTCAGGTGCAGCGGGCGGGCCCCATCCAGCGTCTGCAAGTTGATGTTGTGGCGGTTGTGTATCGTCCCAAGTCGCATTTTCATTTTCTCCCCATTCACCGTTGCCATCCTGTCCCGCATTGCCCCAGCCATCGCCGCCGTTCTGTTCTTCATTGCCCCAGCCATCACCACCAGTCTCGTCTCCGTTGTTGTGCCATCCACTGTTTCCGTCAGCTTCCCTCGACAATATAGCTGTTCCGTCGTGTTTAAGCCATTTTCTAGAGGCAGAATGACCGTTGCGAGCATGGACTGACCCATTCCTCCCAAGTCATCATCTTGACGCGTCGTTTCTGATGTCGTTGCTTCCTCTAGCACGAGCTGTGGCTGGGTTGATGTCGCTGGCGGTATTGGCTCGCTTGGCTTCTTTTCTGTCACGGTCGACTTTGGGATAACCTTTTCTTCCTCGCCTTGCTTGCCCTTTCCTCTGGCTTTCTTTGCCATAACGCAGAGGTTCCTCGGCTGTCAGGCTGCCGAGGGCCCTTACCAGAAACTCAGTGCGTTCCAGGGGCTGAG
Source organism: Macrocybe sp. IBSDJ1 (assembly GCA_018093805.1). Classification (NCBI taxonomy): domain Eukaryota; kingdom Fungi; phylum Basidiomycota; class Agaricomycetes; order Agaricales; family Callistosporiaceae; genus Macrocybe; species Macrocybe sp. IBSDJ1. The sequence goes on along the minus strand of JACXWH010009658.1, from coordinate 9,564 downwards.
ATGGCTGGCGTTGGGTGATGGGAAACTCTTGCCGATGCTAGGCGATAAGATAAATAGTGCCTCAGGGTTTTATGTGGCTGAAGTCATGCTTCTCAACACGCGTCTTTCGCAGACCGCCTTCGGATTCCGATCTTCCACAGGCGTCCTGTGTGTTTCTAACACTCGATTTGAACGACGGTCACAGTTCTGATGGGATTGTGACCAATGAGTAGTGTCATCCTGAATCTTGATGCCGTTTCATCTTCATTGCCCGCATCATCGACTGTTCTGTTTCATGGCACCCAAACACTGCCATCTATTGCCATGCGATTTCACCTACACCGTCCCATCAAAGGCTATGTAAGGCGGTTAGAGTAATGTCCGCTTTTCTTCAGACTGGTCTCTCACCCCACTGATCTTTCAGTCAGCACCACCGTCCGTGACGGTTGACTCTGGAAAGTCTTCGTGCTGTTTTCGGTTTTCATGATGACCTTTCGTTGGAGCTGGATCTTCATCTTGCACTCGTTGCTTGTTCAATTGGGCCGTGCTGCGTCTGCGAATAATGTCGTGGATGCCGTCACCTATCTCTCAACGGCAGAGCTTGACCCAGCGCCTGCAGAGTCTGTGTCTCTTCCTTCTCACCGTTCGACTGTCGATTTGACACTGCTGCAAATAGATCCTCACAATTTGTGTCATCGTCGCAAAACAACATCGGAGTCATCGTAGTCGGAGTCATAGCGGGCGTTGCGGTTACCTTGGGCTTCTTCCTATGGTATTCGCGCTATCGAAAGAGGAAGATCGAGTCCGATGTCGAAGAAGGCGTGGCTGCTGATCAGAAGGAGAGGTCGCATGGTTCGGGGCCGGAACTCAAATCCGCATTTTCGCCAGACGAGAAGAAAGACTCAAAGTTTGATCGCATACGCGAAGCTTTCATACGTCGTGCGGCGAAAAGGGCGCCAATGGAACCCATTCTTCCGGTGTACAGAGCGCCTTCTCCATCTGACTCGATACCGTCCATCAGTCCGCCTGAGCCCACAGTACCGACACATATGCCTCGGTATCCGAGCGTCTTGGAACGAGGTTACAGTGCTAAACCTCGTCCCACCCTAGAACCGATCGGTTCACCTCCTCAGCGCGATCTGCCCAGGAAGCCATCGACAGATACCATGGGTTCCAGTCGAGACGTACCGAACAAACGGAAACTTCAGAAGCCACCAACGGCAGTGTTGGCTCCTACGTCTGGTCGGGCCTTGGCAGCGTTCGACAAACGCCTTCCCGGATTGGTGCGAGGACCCAAGTCTCCTCTGCGTCGAAAGTCCTGGCTTTCAAAGAAAGCTCTCAAGCATCCATTCATCCCTGTTCGTGAACCTGAGCCATCCCTTCTTTCTGCGTCAATTCGATCGAATCAGTATCATCCGTCACGACAACACCTGGTAGCGCGTCTCGAGCTGAAGAGCCCTAGCATGCGCAGGGAGCCAAGTCAACGTCAACCTGTTTCTGCATACGAAGACGATGCAGGTCGACGAGGTCGTCTTATCGAAGCATTGGAGGGGAGTGGAAGTCGGACAGCCCTACCGCGTAGCGCCAAACGGACAGGCCTTGATTCTTCGGCATACATCTAGTTGTTCCATGTCGTAGCGTATCTTAGTTGATCAGAGTATCATGAACGACCGGATGTCTGAAAGCAAAAAGAATTGTATAGCAACGAATGTACAAATGTAATCTAAATTTTGCTCAGCACAGCAGCAACTACTTCGTCTGTAGTACTCTTGCCATTTAGGTCGGGGGTCAGCGTAGTGCCCTCCCGAATGACCTGATCAACGGCAATGTCGAGTCTGTCCGCTCCCCTGACATAACCAAGGTGACGAAGCATAAGCGCGGCGGACCGGATGGAGGCGAGAGGATTAGCAATGCCCTTTCCAACGATATCTGGAGCAGATCCGTGTACTCTGCAGGTACAGGGTACAGGCCATCAAAATCAGTGTATTGTGTTAAGGAGTTTCTATGCTCACGGTTCGCCCATCACGAAGCTATCACCGGCATTGATAGACGGGATCAGTCCCAGCGAACCGACGAGGGCAGCGGCAGCATCCCTGGATTCGGCGACAGAATCAATTTGATAGAGTCGGACTTGAGATGATGTCTGATACGCACGAAATAATATCACCATACAAGTTCGGAGCAACCATAACATCGAAGACTCTACGGAAGCGGATCAAGGCTATGGCTTGTACACGAAGTTGGTACTCACTGGGGCTCTCGAAACAAGCTAGGGAAGATCAGCCAACATGCTCACCACTCCACGGAAAGTGTCACGTACCGATAGACAGCGCTGTCGACCAACTGCTCCGTGATAGTGACATCGTCATACTTCCCTCCCACTGCAGGAAGTTGTGGAACAGCTCGAACTGTCTCACGGAAGAGACCATCCGTTATTGATAAGACGTTAGACTTGTGGATGATCGTGAGGTGCTGGAATTCAAATATATAGCGGGAGAATACTAGCAGAACAAGTACTATCACCTTTCGTGGTCGTTTGGAAGCCAGTTCAAATGCCATCTGGCCTATCCTTCTTGAAGCACGTTCCGTGATCAATCGCGTAGCGCGTGCCTCTTTTCCATGTTCTCCGATTGTCTGTTCCTCTTGCTTCACATACTGCAAAATGATATGTTGGATAATGGTGCAGCTTATGCCATCAACAAACTTGCCAGGCATTCGGTGTTTTCGCGGACCACAATTAGGTCAACCTTGGGTGCCTCTCCAACTTCCGGCGCAACCTAGTTTTGGTGTTAGGTACATACAATAATGAATACAAATACAACCGCACCGAAATGACAGGGCGAATGTTCGCGTACAGATCCAGCTCTTTGCGCAGAGCGACGATGGGAGACGAATAGCCGACAACCTTTCTAGACGGAGAACTGATTCAGGTGTGAGATAAATTTCACTTCTGAGACACTTGAAGGGAAAGGAAATACCTAACGGAACCAAAAAGAGCGCAATCACATTCCTGCTTTAAGATGCTATGGCAAAGTCAGACTAAGAATTCTGGACAACAGCAGGCACCACGTACTCTATCGTTTCCTGGGGAAGTGCGACACCCGTCTTAGTGAATGTTTCCCATCCTGCCGCTAGATCGATGAACTGAGGCTTGGGAATGTCCGAGCCTAAAGCCTCGATGGCTGTTCTTGCGGCCTGAAGATGCCTTAACTTCGGCGATGTCCAGAAGGAGAATTAGGCTACGGACTGGGATGACTTCTTTTCCAATACCGTCGGCTGGGATGACTCCAATTTTGAGCGATTGCCTGGCGGTCGTAGCCAGCGTCCGCAGAGGTCCACGAAACATCTTTGACCCTTGTGTTAAATGTCAGTCTGTTGTGAGGTAAAAAATTGCGACCTAGTTTCGGACGGTTCGGCCGGGGAAGGCACGTGATAAGCGCGTTGACGCGTCCATGTGATCTCAGGGTTTTTTTCTTTTTTCCAGCCACATTGCTAGCCATGCTCATCAGACCCTTCTGAACATTTGTATGCTATGGATGAATGGATCGTTACTAAATGAACCTATGGGAGATTGAGCCATATGATCTCGGAGCCTGCTAAGCGATCATGAAGAGATCGCGTCGGTCACAGGTCACGTCGCGTTTTTGTACACATTTATGGGGTCGCGTTCGTGTATTGTGCCACATCACTTGACGCTATCATGCTGCCCACTCCCAGCTCGTCGCCGGCGCAAACGTTGGAAGATTGCACCAACATATTGCCAAGTCCAATTCCATTCAAACTTCCTGTCTATCCCTTGACGCCGCCTGATGACAAAATTCTGAAGCGACGTTTGGCTTTTGACCACCTTGCCATAGCGGAGAAACGTATTCGCCTGGATCCACAAGATGAACGCATCAACACGCCGTCTTCAGAAGGTTTTTCGGACAGTGACAGTGATATAGAAATGGATGATTTGGCGGTTACAAGGATCAAATCTCGTCGGACGCTGCCCGTTGAAATAAACAAAAGCTGTCTTACGCGTCCAAATGTGAAAACGCGTCAATGCTTCAGTGCGTAGTCTCACCAATAGGAGCAAGTCATAAACGACCAAGCTGACAGGGAACGTGGTTAGTTTCCACGAGGCCAATTCTGAAATCCTTCGTCTCATCCCACAAGTCCGACGTCTTTAAATGTCAGTCTAATGACGCGAATGCATACTTAACCCCGCCATATGCATGCGCGTATACGCATGGTATATGCTCCTGATCAGTGCTTCCGCTTTGCGCTATGCTCACGCGGAACTCCAGATGCGAAAAGAGGCGGTAAACCTGTATTGGCAATCTCAACGGAACAGGGTTCGGTGCACATCCTCGACACGAGAAGAAGATCCGACTGGGATCCTGGTGAGTTCAACTACCATCTTGGTTGCCAACTCCTAACGATAGTCTATAAGAACCTCCCCGAACGACGCTACAGGTCCACAACAATGGCATATTCGATACTCAGTGGAGCATGGACGACACGAGACTGGCGACCTGCTCAGGAGATCAATCTTCGCGAATAACCTGCTCTCGGACCAATGACGCACTATACGTTCTCCGCGGTCACACCAGCACTGTGAAGTGCATTGCTTGGGACCCGAGCCATAGCGAACTGCTTAGCACGGGCGGTAGAGACGGGAGCCTTCTTCTATGGGACCTTCGAACGCCCGGTAAATCCAACGCAGAAGGCGTTGACGTATTGGACCCAGTGATGACCATTTCCGGAGTTCATGAAGACATTTGGCTGAAAGGGAAGCCCCGAGGCCGAAAGCGAAAGACCGCGCCGGTCCCCAGGAGCGTAACAAATTTGCTATATCCCGAAAATGGACCTTATGGACTAATCACTAGCGGTTCTTTTGACGGGTATGCTTTTATCAGTTTATGTCAACTCGGGATTGACGTTATCTGCAGGATCCTGCGATATTGGGATCTTCGTATGCCAACGACATCCCGAAAGTCGAAGATATCGAGGTCTAAGCTTCCGACCTTAAACTGTGTTTCATCTGTCGATCCAACAACGCTCCACAGCTCTCGTCGCCCGCGAGGAATTATCAGCTTGACGCAAGGAAGCGGACCAACAGCGGGACTTGTGTTCGGCCTAGGAGCAGATTCCCGGATTCATACATATGACTTGCCGTCGTTGACCATTCGACAAAACAGCCTGATGCACGGAAATATGCAGACCAACTCATTCTATATCGGCTTATCCCTATCTCCGTGCGGCCGTTGGCTGGCAAGCGGTGGCATGGGCGCGTGTGGTTCCACTTTCTTGTTTGATGTCAGCAACGTAGCGGGACTAGGGCGATTGGTGCGCGAACCCCAAGGGGTTGAGTTGTGCGGGCAAATGGGTGAAGTCGGGGCAGTGGACTGGGCACAAGACACTTTGGCTACTTGCGCTGACGATGGTACGGTCCGTATTTGGCGCCCAGACGTCGCAACGTATCGAGCCTGTATAGGTCAGCCAGAAGAAAAGAAGTGGGAATGGTGTTGGGCAATCAGCGACTGAAGAATAAATTACTGTAACTAGAGCACATCTCTAATGGGAAGACTTGCAAGCCGAAATTACAAGTGCTGATTGGGTATAGTAAATGTGAGTAGAAATGTCTACCGATGCCTGTAAATGCCCTACAAAGGCACTGAGACCAGATGGCGAGAAAGGACAGATAATTTACAGATGCAAAGTCCCTAGGGCATTGGAAGCGAGAGTGCGACGAGAAAGGATAGCGAAGAGCAGTGCTGCTGAAGGAATCACTCTATTTCTTCTGAATGGCATTTACCAGCCTAACGTGATAGTCCGCCTCAACTCACATTGAGCGAAAGAAAAAGGGGAGACTTACCAGTCTAGCCCTTCTTCCAATCCTTCTCCTTTCGTCGCACAACATCCACGAACGCTCCATGGTCTCGTTTTTTCCCCACCCGCGAGCCCGAGTTGTTCGCTAATTTCCTCCGGCTTCAAAGCGCTTTGCAGGTCTTGCTTGTTGCAGAACACAAGCAACGGAACACCCTTCAGCTCTTCTTCGGACAGCATCGTCAGTAATTCAGTTCTTGAAGTGCCCAGCCGCGCATGGTCCGAGGAATCTATAACGTAGATTATGGCCGATGTGTTAGGGAAATAACACCGCCAATACGGCCTGAGATGCTATATGTCAGTGCCCTTGTATATCAGAAATGTGGTGGAATCCACCTGATGCTTGACTGGCCCCCAAGATCCCAAACCTGGAACTTGATATTTTTGTACTAGCAAGTCATTTCGACATTAGAACGAAAGCTCAGCGTTAATCAACGTGAAGCCCACTTGGACTGTCTCAACATTAAAGCCAATCGCTGTCGGAGAAATTTCAGGACTCATGTTCTCGGACTAGCAAGTGAACATTTGCGTACTGGGGATTGTAGAAACGACCTCCCCAATCTGATGTGGATCAGCAGATGAGTTCAGCCTAGCCTTATTTGCGCACCTGCAGCCGGTACAGAATTGTGGTCTAGCAGAAAAGGTGCATTTTAGTCGGTTAATGGGAAAGTCAATTCGTGAGCTGTAGACGAACCTTTCCAGCCGAGTCCAAACCAAGCATGAGGATTCTTACGTCCTGATCTTTACTCCAGCGAACCAAGGAGGACAGGGAGTTGAAAAGCGTCGATAACGAGAGGCCCATAGTAGTAACAAACAGAGCGACTGGAGGCTCAGATACTTAGCCAGTTACGCGTTCATGTGACAGGATATCCGTTCACGTGCCGATTTTTCGTCTGGTTTACTTACTATGACTACCCCCTCAGGCTCTCCTACCGTGTCTTCAGCCGAAACAAAATTCAGGAAAAGAAAACGGCCACACGATCAAGTAGATGAAAATGTCAAGGAATCGGCGATCGAATCCACAGAGATGACGGAAGCAAAAGAGAAAAAGAAAAAATTGAAAATAAAACCGACCATGTCTCAAGACCGGAACGGCGAACGAGCGCCAGATGCGAAGAATAACGTATCTGAAAAGGAGGGGATAGAGGATAAGAAAAAAGAAAAGAAGAGCAGGTCGAAATCGTCAATATCTCAGGAGGCAACCGATATACTAGCCTCAAAGAAGCGAAGAAGAAAAGAGAAAACTTCAAAATCCGATGATACGTCGTCTAGATTTCCCAATCCAAATGAGTTGTCCACGCTCAGCGATCAGGCTCGCAAAGGTGTGTTATGAGGAAATTCAACATACCGTATCGAACAATTTAGAACATGCTCTACAGCTCTCAATTATGCATACGACCGCTTACATCTAAGACCAGACTGGAAGTTTAATAAAGCCCGACAGAACTGGTTGCTTAGGAATTTTTGGTCAGATAAGACGGCAAGTAACGACAGCTTGGCTCTGTAAGCGCTGCTGCTGATGACCGTGCTCTAGTTCAGATTCCCGATATCTTCGTACCCCTTGCAATCGCTTATCTCGTGGACATGAAGGGAAAAAGTCGCGAGGTAAGTGTTCGAAGATCTCTCGAATATCACGAATTATGGCTTTAATTTTTACCTCTGTCTTGCATTCAGAGCCTCATCGAACAGAGTCGCGAATTGCTTAAATCTTTGCCGTCCGAAATTTCACTCACGACCGGGAGTAGCCTAGCCAAGGCAACTTCTGCAGATGAACCTGCACCGTCATCGCAGACCGACGCGGAGATATCCCGGAACAACGCCCAACCGGCAACTGACAAGGTGTCGGAATCTCAGAAGAAGGCAGAGCGGGCCGAATTGGTATTGCAAGCGCTGAAGGTCCTATGTTGAGACAATGCAGGCTTGCCGTTGCAGACACGCTTTACATGGCGGAAGACCTGCAATCTAAAGGGTTATTATGTATTTGCCCATGTTTGTAATTCTGCATCATATCTTGTGCCTCAACTCCCTCCTTTCGTGACGATGCTCGAAGACGAACTGAAGGTAGTGGCTATATATGCCTTAACGACTTTGCTTTCTGCAGGGAGATTGTCCTTTCCTATCACATCCAATGACCTCTTAACTCAAATTGTCACTGTCAAGCTTCCCAATGGCCTTCTCCCCAATGGCTCCAGGACGAGGTTCCGGCTCACAGATGCATCACAGTTCTCCGCGACTCTTGAAAGGCTTGCCAGTACATGGGATCAAGGAACAATATCACTCTTACGCCAGAATGATGAATGGGTCGTTCTTGACATTGTGTTCGATGCGATGGGCACAGAAGCTGAAAGCAGCTGCCCTCAAGTTTCGCACAAGAGAAAGCGGGTCATTGATGAGGATGCGGACTCTGCCGCGGGAGATGAAGGAAGCGATATTTTTGACGATTCTGCAATGTCTAAGCCGACAACGCTCAGCACTCTGTCCAAGGATCTGAGAGAGGCATATACGTTACTCCAGCAAGGGACTGCCCGCGGCCGCCTCCTCGCTGAGCAGGTACTCTATCAATTCAACTCATGCTACAAGAGAAAGCTTATCGTATTCACAGTTTCGCTCTACGGAAGGAAAATTTGAACCTATATGCAGCCATGTCACCAAGGACGAATGTATGAAGGCCCGCAGAGAAGAAACAGGATCACCATCCGCTTCCATCTGTGATCGTGTGCATTTCCGGCCTCTTATAAGGCCTCACACTGACGTTACGCTTGGACACTGCTCATACCTTAATACATGTTACTCTGAACCGACGTACGCTCAATCGCCTTCAATACCTCCATTTCCGGGATCCCTATATAGCTATGGACAACCTCAACCGAATATTAGGGGTCCTGTTTCATTGCCATCTGGTTTGGGAGCTGGTGGTCGAGGAAAAGAAAAAGCGCCTTGTCGTTACTTGCATTATGAAGTTGACTGGGATTCGAGCGACAATGATGCCTTCCGACACAACGACGAGCAAATTCCTATCAGAAAGAATCCACATAAGTTGGGACTAGGACTCGGTCCGTCTGGCCAGGAGCTAAAAATCGTGAGGTGCTTTTCGTCTTTCCCATTGTTTCTTCACTGAAATAAGTGGATGTCCTGGAGCTCCCCCCGCAGTGGATAAATTGTGATCTACGTCGGTTCGATTATTCGGTGCTTGGCAAGTTCCACGTCATCATGGCTGATCCACCATGGGATATCCATATGAGTGTAAGGCAATACAGTCCTTTTCAGTACGTCCCTGATTTCGAACATCTGGACAGTTGCCATATGGAACCATGACCGACGATGAGATGAGAGCAATGCCCATTCCGGAGCTTCAAGATGAGGGTCTGCTGTTTTTATGGGTGACTGGTCGAGCAATGGAGGTTGGACGTGAATGCCTTCGTGTATGGGGTTACACTCGGGTAGACGAGGTAGTCTGGATCAAGACTAACCAGGTGAGCTGAAGTTTCCATTCATTTTTTCAGCGAAATTGGCTCACCGTCTAATTTGCAGCTGCAACGTGTTATACGCACTGGACGAACCGGCCATTGGCTCAATCATACGAAAGAACATATGCTCGTCGGTGTAAAAACTGTTACGGATGAAAATGGCCTTTTGAAATTTCCGTCGTGGGTGAATCGAGGATTGGACACGGATGTCATCGTCTCGGAAGTGCGTGAAACGAGCAGGAAGCCC
>JACXWH010009632.1:0-40164 GCA_018093805.1 Macrocybe sp. IBSDJ1 | reverse complement strand
ACAGACTGGAGCGGTCGCAGTAAACGGCATCCAAGTGCGTCTTGTCGTCCTTGACGAATTTCAACCAATTTCAGACCATAACGCTCAAAGATAGGTCGGCTTGACGTTTAACCCTTCGTGGACTCAAAGCACCGTAATTGTTTCCGAAGTCCTTACAAGGTTGCCCGTATGGGCTATGGATGCCTATGCAAGATGCATTATCGAGAATCTCCAACCGCCCAAGTGGGCAGCCTTTCGTATTCCATTCCACACGCGATCACTGAGATATGGCACAGAATGTTGTTACTAGATGTATATCCCATTCCAACGTACATCTCGTCCAATCCAGCGTCCTATCAAGATGCGCCAATCCGGTATCTTACCACAGACACAGCTGACGAGACGCTAGTGAGCGCTCTGCCCCTGGAGTTTTTATCTGCTTACGCTCATCCCATCCCTTGCCTTCTTTGAATTTAGAAAGCACATGCGCAACTTTTTGAACCTCCAAATCTGGTCCAGTCTACGTCGGCTTCCTTCCTCGTGCTGCTAGACGTTTCCGGGTCGCAAGGGACTTTGATACTCCTCCCATCCCCATACACGGCACACCCGCCTCCGAGGGTCCTCGAGCCATCAAATTTTTCTCATTTGGCGGAGGACAGGGACGATTGGGAACCCAACGATATGAAAGTCGCCCAATTGTTGTCATTCTCTGTTCTTGCCGAAACCAACGCGCCAGAATGGAAGGACAGGAATCCGAAACATGAGTTTGAAAGCCTGAAGAAGCGATCAAGCGAGATAGGCGAGGGAGGGATGTACATTTAGCAAAGGAATGTATGCATGTCGTACGTACAGCTGAATGTTCAGAAGATTACATGTTACATGCCATTATTCGTGGATATATGGGTATATGACAGATACACTGTCAGCCATAGAGCGCATCATCGACCAGGGAATGCACCTGGTATTGGCATTCTTCTGCGTTCTGGATGGTGCCAATATGTTCCGTATCTTGAGGTCCTTGTTGGAGAAGCTGATGTGGCAAGGAGAGGGGACGATGCAGCATCCTCATCCGCAATCGCCGACTCGGTTATTGATTGCTCCAAGCCCCCTCCATTCTCCGGCGCATAGCCTGTCTCATCGCTGTCACCCTCATCTTCCAACCATTGTCCATCATCAGGCAACATGATCACACCCGAGGCAGCATCAAAGCTAAGGCGATGGGCGAGGTTTGCACCAGTCTGGGACCGTGGACGTGCATCTCGCCAAGGATTACTCATCGTTGCATCGACGGAATCCGCGGCCGATGTCCCTACGGTGGCAGGGGAACTCGCACCGTTCGCGTCTGCGCGGAGTGCCAAGGAAGGTTGCCGGGCTCGTGATATACTCGGTCGTTTTCGCAGCGTTAGTACAACCGCCTGATTGTCTTTGGGAGTCCGAGGGCCTTCGGTACGGTGGTCGTGATTAACCAATGTCTGCCCCTTTTTAAGGGGGAGCCATGGTTCAGGCAAGACACCGTTAAGAGCTGGGTGGCCGTATCGGCGTTTACCAGTGCTGACAGGGGAAAATCGAAGATGAGGATCGCTCTGCAAAGCAAAATCGCCATCCACCTACTTCAACACGCCAGAATACCAATTCGCCATCGGTGGTTGGGACTTGTCGTCTGGTTAGCCCTATAAATCTGCAACAGGATCCAAGCAACGTACGTAGTCTGTCCGTTCGTCTTCCGGCGCAACGTATAGAGTGTCGTCATTTTGCGCATACCGTCTCCTGTTCAGATTGCTGGGAAGCGACAAGACATGAGCCAAAGTTATGTCATTTTCCTTGAGATGACTCGCCTCTGCGACCAGCTGACAGGATGACCCTCCCTCAGCCTTATAACTTCTTCCGTTTCTTCTCCTCGCTCTACCTCGAATACAGAGCTGAGGCTGACGTACTTGCTCAACGGTTTTAGCTCCTTGTCGACATACCACGACCAGGCCACCGTTCCTATAAGCAAAGGCACGAGCAACGACGATGAAATATACCACTTTCGCAACGTGAAAATGCCAATCATGAAGACCAGGAAAATGATGACACCCCATATGAGGCGGACGAAAGTGATTGGCCACGCCTGACCCTGTGATTCGTACGGCTTGTAGAATACTGAATTGGGGAAGGGTGCATTAGATTAACCAGGATGATATTCGGGTTAAGAACGTACCGAACAAAAGCTTGTACTTGTAGACAACGTATGCCATCCCGAAATATATTGCTCCAAATATGACAATGAGAGGCTGTACGACGCTGTACAGAAGGGTGATAACGAAAATGAGAATGGCCTGGGGATAAACAACACCATAGTTGATCATTGGAGGGGCATTTAGTTCCGCAAAGTCTACAGAAAAATCAGGCGCGAGGCACGGTCGGTGTAGGATTAGTCCTCACCTCGGGGAGTGCGAGTGGAAAATCGATATATGAACCGTGGTATAATGACGCCTAAGTTCAGAAGCTGGAGGGGCATGATACCGATGCCTGTGACACTTAAGTAAAATCAAAGCAATCAGTGCAATATACAAACCTTGAAGGATGACATATGACAGGAAAAAGTGCCTGATTCAAATCTTCAAAGTTGCGTGTACTCAACTGACATGAATATCTTACCTAGCTCTCCCCGCTTGCAGGGCAATCGCCAACTTTTCCGGTACTTTAGCGGGAGAATTGGCCAGGTCACGAACTAATTGCCAGTACGTTGTCGCGACAAGGAAAATAAACACGACGTTGACCAAGAGGAAGAGGAAGTATCTGGGGATCATGTAAATAATTATTGACTCGGGGCCGTTGGTTGAAGAACTGACTTCTTTAGCAAGGAATATTCCACCCAGCTTCTGGCACGATATCCTTGGACGTACGTCAAGCCTGCAGATGACAGTCAGCGACAGCTCCACAGGCGAGCGGGGAGATTTATCACCTTCAAGAAGGAAAGGAAGCAGGGCATTCAGCGATATCATTGCCACGCTAGGTAAGGAATTCTGAACAATTGCACGAATTTTATCGTTTTGATCAATCAATTGTCCAAGCCAGGGCATCGCTTTTTTAATTTCCTTATAGCTTAGGAGACTGGCCAGAGCGGTTATCGGGAAAACCCAAAAGAAAAACAGCAGGCCCATAGTCCCGAGCACAATGAAGTCCCGCGTCCGAATGTTAGCAGTCGATGGCGACATATTCGACCAAACAATATCCCGAGGTTCCGGCGCAAGACATGTCTTGAGTTGCGAAGGGTGAGGTGTATGAGCAACTTGGACGGCGATTTGCTTGTCCCAAATTATCAGACAGCGTTCACAGGTCAGAGGTAAGCTGCTTACTGCACTGGACATTTTTTCAAAGGTCACGAAAGCCGACTGTGTCGCCTTGAATCTCCCCGTCTTTCTTCTCTTTTTCACCAAGTCATCAACCTCCCGGAACTGCTTTTCCAGATACTCCAATGCATCAACCTTCGGCTTGAACCAACCCGGTCGCAATGTCGGCCGTTTGCGGTGAGGCACAACTAGTCTCTGATGGCCGTCTTCGATGTCACCTTCTCCAGTGACACCAAGGGCGCTTTCCTCTGGGTCATATTCTTCAACAGTGCTTGGGTTGCCCACGTAGTCGACCCACGCGTTCTCCAGAGCCAGTAATGCCCTCGTCCGATGATCAATCAACGCTCTCAAAGACCCAACTTCACGGCATATGGAAACGCTCTCCACGGCCAATCCCATGTTTTCAAAGTATTCTGCTAGAGGTCGTTCTCCCTGCAGGTGTCTTGGGAGGTCCGTGACGAGGACAGTCCGTGCGGGAATGGAATGCACGAGTTCGAGAGAAAAGAGCTGTCGAGAACGAATAAAGCGACGATAGTTTTTGTAGATAAAATAGAGCGCCAGGCACGTGAAGAGATATGTGAACATGAGATGGACGAACAGATAGGAATTTGGGTCGCTGATCAAGTCAAGCCAGTCTTGGCCTGGCATAGTGTAATTAGATTTTTCGGGCCCAAAAAAGGATTGTCGAACAGCGGGCCAGTCATCATCATTACCAGGCCAGTCGTCGTCATCCTGTCCGAGGTCTTTATTGTGCTATAAAAATCAGCTCCCTTCATTAGATGTTGATCATTGAAGCGGGACGCGTACTTTCCAATTCAGCGGCATGAGGATCGCTATCGCAAAGAGCGAACATACGGAGAATAGGCGAAATGACATCTTGAAGAAGTTCAGGAGCTGAGAGAAGAGGTCGGCGCCCGAAGGTACAGATAAACGCTGATGTCGCTTCAGCTCACCACCGCCGCGTCTAAGCCCACGATCTGCAGGACCGTGAACTCGGATGTTCTGATAGTTGGCATGATCCATCCAAAGAATGCTTGATGTGCATGAGCTTCGTGAGGCGAAAAACCTGCATGAACCACAAAGCAATTACAATTCCCAAGGAATGAACCGTGCCGCAACGGCTTGGACGAACCTTTCAGTTTCGTCCGGGGTGCAAACGCCAAGGGCCAACGAGTGCGGCAGTATGAAAAAACTAAGAAGCAAAATATTCCAATAGAAGCAGATATAACGAGCTGTGTCGTGAACCATGGCCCCTCGAATTTCTCTACGTCACCCCGCGAGCAACGAGTGCATGAGTTTCCAGGTCGTAGATATCAGCATAGTAGGCAGGGCGACTCACGCATCGGAGGGCTACCAGGGGGCAGTTTGTGGTCTCCGCCATCGGTGTCATTGAAGATGCTGGGCCAGGGCGAGCTCATGATGACAGGCCGAGAGAAGAGGGCATCAATTACAGAGACGTCGACAATGCAAGCGCAAAGCGTAGAACATGTGTTTGGCTGCAACACCCGCTCCAAACAACCACCTTGCTACCAATTTTCTATGATCCCCTTTGCGCGATGGGTGGCCCCGTCCTTCTCAAGCATACGTGGATTCGCCCTCTCTGCTACCAGGTGTTCACATCGCTCTCCCACCGCAAATGGAACGACGGCGACGCGTAACAGCGCTAGAACATTGCGCATTGTGGAGAAGCGCATCGAGGCACGCAAAAGACTTTATGCGCAAGTACGCTGTTCCTGTGTTTCTCAAAACATGTACTGGAACTCTCCATTCTAGCTATCGGAAGACATGTCTTCAGCAGAGGATGTTACTCGTCTTAAACAACTGAAGGAAACAGAATATCTGCAATCTGCGTGGGACGAATGGATACATATCCAACAGGTCTCGTCACAAAAATTAGTATTCCACCCTTCCGATCTTTGACATTAACCGTAGTAGCTTCTTGAAGAGAATGAAGTTCTCCTCAACGACAAAGACGAAACTATGCGCTCTCTAGCCTCCGAAGAACACGCTATGCTCTCCAGACAATCGACGGCGCTCGTCGAAACCACGTTTCCCTCCCTTCTCGTCCCCCCCTCATCCACTGCCGAGCTGCCTGCTTTAATGGAACTGAAATCTGGCGTTGGCGGCTCGGAGTCGAGTCTTTTTCTGTCGGACCTCATGCGAATGTATCTTCGTTATGCCAACCTAAGGAAATGGAAGGCCAATGTCATCGCTCAGAATGATACCGACGGCGGCGGGATCAAAGATGCCATCATGGAGATTAAAGGTGAAGGTGCCTATGATACCTTGCGCTGGGAAAGTGGTGTTCACCGGGTACAAAGAGTTCCCGCCACGGAAGCAAGTGGACGTGTACATACCAGCACAGTAGCTGTCGTCGTAAGCTTCTACACTGCTTACGCACTCACCAGTCGAATGAGTGCTGTTTCGCAGGTTTTACCCCTGGTCGAGGATGCCGAGTCCCAGGGCGATGAACTCTTCTCCATGGACGAGATCAAGATCGAAGTCATGCGTGCTCGTGGCGCAGGCGGACAAGTGAAGGATGACCCGTGTTTGTAACGATTACTCCCACTAACCACAGTTCTGCAGCACGTCAACAAAACCGAATCGGCGGTCCGTCTGACCCACATTCCTACCGGGATCACCGTCTCCATGCAAGACGAGCGAAGTCAACACCAAGTAAGTTTACTTCCCTCCCCAGGACGATAAAACAATGATGTTGACGATCTTTGTAAAGAACAAACGCCGAGCTTTCCAGGTCCTCCGCGGCAGATTGTTGGACTTGAAACTAACTCGCGAGATGGTGGAACGGCGAGCGACGCGTCAAAATCTTGTTCGGACTGCGGACCGAAGCGAAAAGATCAGGACGTACAATTATGCACAGGCACGTCTTCCGTCTTGCCGATAAACGTTCATTTTAAGAATGCGCCTACATCAGGAACGAGTGACGGATCATCGCATCGGAATGTCTCTTATGAACCTCGGTTCCGTGATGGAAGGTGACGGGCTCGATGTTTTCTTGGATGCGCTCAAAAGGGATCATGACGAGTCTTTGATGGAAGACACGCTGCAAGAGGATTGACTTCATAGTATTCTGCATTATAACGATCCTATGGAGAAGAATGTATGCAAAACCGGCGCGTGTATGAGGCATAGAGAACTGATGATACAGAACATCCAAAATAAAATAAAAAATACAAGACAACTGCGTTTAGCGTAAGATATTGAATAAGTAATTGGGTGGTATCAACGTCAGTAACCAGAGGTTCGAAAGATGAGATAGGAATGCAAGAACAAAAGAGGTCATAGAGAAAGGAAATTTCACATTACCAAACACTGGGCATCGGGATTCATTCCCATTTCCTGCAACTGTTCTCTGCCAGCTTCCAACTGATTTGCCTCGTTCTTCTCCTTCGTTTCGATAGGGAACCAGTCTTTCATAAAATTGAGCATTGCCCAGTCAACGTTTGCTGAGGGAGGCTATCAGGAATAATCCGGAAACAAAAAAAAAAATTAGAGACCGACATTTATCTGCTATGAGCACGCAAGGAGACCTGCACATTGGGCAATGCGCGCTGCGCCTCTTCTGCATCTTAACTAGGCATCGAACGCAGAACAAATGGCCACAATTGAGCCGGATAGGTTTAAACGCGATGCTGGTGCAAATCAGGCAGGCATAGTCCTCCAAGTGTGGTATGACAGGCAGGAGCCTTTCGCCTATAGCCTGAACGAGAAGGCGTGGCAAGGAACGCGTACGCTGCACAGATGGCATAAGCGCGAGGCCATTCTCTGCTTCCCCGGCATAACTCTCGTAGATGGTGGGTAACGCCGTCCGCTTGGCATGCTTCTTGAGAATCTTTCTCGTCGCTTCCGAATTGGCAGCTTGGAACTTGAGGGACAGCCAAGATGCAAGTCAGGAAAAGACCGCTCGAAGAAAAAGAAAGCATACTCGCTTTCTTGAGATTGAGGATGAACTTATTCAGCTCCAAAAATGCCTGAAGAGCCTCTCTACTTTGCTTCATCTTGAGTTTGCTCGCATCCCAAAGACCTCTTTGTGCAATCTGCTCCGTGAACCACTGAAACTTCTCCTCACTCTCCTCTACAGATCTTTCGCCAGGGTGGAGTTCGTTAACACTCTCAAACACCTGCGCCTCGACATACAGTTGGAATATCTCCCGCCACGAATACAGATCGCTCTGTGAAAAGGGGATGTGGTGTGCATTCAGTCTAGCAATCTTTCAAGTATCGCAAGTGCTAACCGTGGCTTTGGGCGCTAGCATCGACTTGCCTGGCTGAACTTTGACGTAAGACCATGGGTTCAGTGGTGAGACTACCGTCGAAGCCGGTCTTGCTGTCTCGCTAATGGCCCGGGCCAGTTCTTCCAACTTGCTCGTGAACTGAGAAGGCACGGCGACCATCTGTGCCGAGAATCCCTCGATGGCTGCGCAGAGCATTTGGAAAAAAATTGAGTCGGCGGCAAGCTTGACGACGACCTCCTTCGCCGCAGATTTTGGGGTGCTGCGCGATGATGCGGCCGCTGGCATTACCGCCGACCTGAGATCGAAAGGGTCGTCTTGCTTCCCACGAGCGTCGAATTCAGAGAAGTCAATCCGGACGTTGGCATCGTTGTTATCTGCAGTTTCATCACTTGAAGCCGGACAGCATGTTAGCTGAGTTGCGTAAAATGGCAACAGAACGACCGGAAGGGTGTGGCAACACAGACGACGAACGTGCTCGTCCACGATAAATGGAGTTTTCCGAATGCCGGAATGACAGTGTACAAAAATAAAAATGAAAAGGGGGCTCACCTCCAGCTGCTAATTACGTTCGGCTGTCCAGAAGCCCGGCTTTGTAGGTCCCACAAGACACGATCTACCTCGGTTGGATGGCTGGCCTCCGGATCATTATATTCCGCTTCATTCATTTTCCTCACACGCGCGAACAGCTGCAGAGGTGGACTGTCGATAATGGGGGATGCTGGCCCTTCCATCCATATCCTCAGGTGGGGCTCGATCTTGCCGAGCTCTGCATCGATCTCGTAGACGACGCGTTGCACCTGTCCTTTCGTTAGACCAGGATTCGAGTCTAAGTTGGTCTCATCCTTTTCCGTTCCTCGGAGTGCGCCGGATGCGATAGTGTCTGATGTCACAGCAGGAGGGCTGGAAATCTCGGACTGGGCGAACGAAGGAGTGGGTGGGGAGGAAGAGCTGCCAGGGATGTAAGCAGGGTCCTTGGAGGTCAGATCTTCCCTTAGGACTTGACGTAATACCTCGGGATTGAGTCCTATAGCATCCAGCTCAGAGACTATCTGATGAATGATCTTTTTTAGCTGTATGTGACCTTTTGATGAATACCATTACTCGGACACGAATAAATCGCGCTGACCTGTCTGTATTGAACGGCATTCTCGCGGAGCTCAGGCGGGAGACCGAGCAAGATCTGGGCATAAGTTTTGGAGAAGCGCATGTCTGCGATTAAAAAAAGGCTTGGAGATGTTGGATCGGACAAGACCGACGAACGTGCGTGGGTTGTGGCTGTGTTCATTCCATTTTTGACACGTCCCAGAATTAATTCAGAAAAATATGTTCCTAAATACTCGTTATATAGTTCTTTGCATCTACTCGATCAACAAAGGCTCCTTGTCCGGCTTCACATGGATACTCGCGTGACTCGGAACACCATTGATACGATGGTATGCATTCAAGTTTTTGTGCATCGTGATCTGGAACACTGATGCGCTGCCTTGACTGTGTGACGAGCCAATCAGTACTTGTGGCATGATCAACAATGAACAACATACCGGCTGATGATGACACTGTATGCGAGGAAGAATACCCAAAGTCTGTACCACCTCTCTCCGTATTTTTCAGTCACCTTATCCTTGTTCGAGACCCAGTTCTTGTACCAGCGATAAAGCGTCGCAGAGTAATGGACGCCGAGCACATCGACGTTTTTGATCTCAAAGCCAGCACCCTCAAGCTGACAAAGGAAATCAGTCCATAGGCGGGGCAGCAGTTTTGAGACTCCCGTACCTTGCCAATGACCCATCCGAGTGAGCACGAAGCATCGGCACCAGGGAAGATGTACTTGTTCATGAACAAACCCCAGACGAGGTCCTCGTATTGCCAAGCAGGCCTAATTCCAGCAACTTGCAGCACAAAGATACCGTCGTCGTCTAAAAGGTCGTAGACTTTGTTCAAGAATTGCGAGTAGCGACGGACGCCAACATGCTATTTCGCAGATTAGTCGATCCCGTGATTGCCCAAGCCTGGTGTAGGAACGAACCTCTGCCATCTCCAAGCTCACTATTTTGGTATATGCGCCCTTTTCTATTGGAAGGTCACGGAAGTCTTGGCACAAAATACGAGCTTTGTCAGAGACCTGTCAAGGAATTCAGCGTCAAGATCAAGCTAATGATGAATGTGCCTACACCGTTCTTTGCGATACGCTCCGTCCCAAACTTGGTCTGATTCTTGGCAAGGGTGACACCAGTCGCTTCACAGCCAAAGTTCTTCGAAGCGTACGTGACTAGTGTTCCCCAGCCGCATCCAATGTCCAATAATCTAAAATAAATAAATAACGGTCGGTGGGGAAGGGGACCATAAATGTGAACATTATTACCTGTCAGTCGGCTTCAGATCAAGCTTGCTGCAAACCACAGCCAGCTTGTTGTCCTGAAGTTGCTCCAGAGACTCTTCGATAGTGTTATCGAGCACAACACCAGAAGTATAGATCATGCGAGGACCCAAAAACCTTTGAGATGATCCATGAGCAGCGTGACTAAGACGGGATATATACAAATCGCGTACCATTCATAGAAATCATCACCGCCTAATTATGATGGTCAGCACACATTAACCACGAATAAAAGAATACAAACTTACGATCATAATGGTCGCGTACTTGGTCTTGGTCTTGTTCACGTGAATGAGTAATGACATCAGGGAAAAAGACAGTGAAGACGTATTTGAAGAGTTCGAGGGTGAACGTCATGCGCGCCCAGTCGTGCCTTTGTTCCATTACGTCCAACACGTCGCCTGTTCCCGCAATGCGAAGAGACGCACGGACGAGAAAGGGAAGAATGGTCAGTAACGCGACAGTGACACGTCACCAGAGTTGAACACCGTACCGTTGAATTCGACTTTGCCATCGAAATACGCGTCGTGAAAGACCTGCATGGGAATCTTGTCTCTGCCCTTGTAGAGTTGCTTGAGTTCTGGGTCCTTGATGGTGATATACTCCTCGATATTCTTTCCGGGAAGGAAGACCTTTTCGTTTCTCCTGGTACCGTACGCAGAATTGAACATCCAGTACGCGACGGTGGTTGGCACACCGGTCACGACGAGGAGGAAGAGGTATGTCTTGAAGCCACCTCGGTTGATGATGGGCAGCACGGACTTGAGGATGTAAGGAACGGTCAAGACAAGGCCAGCAAGGTGTTTGTTATTGAAGGAGCCATTTCCTTCAGCCAGACCGGCCAAAGGAGCGTTCTTGATCGCTGGTGAGTTCGTAACCTTCACCGTGGAGGAAGACATGGCAAAGGAAGGGTTCTTCCTGACAGAAAAGAACGAGGGGATGAGAGACGACTACGCGTGACGCCACGGAATTTATTATAGCGGGCTTTGGTGCTGTTTGGCGTGTCTAGCCTACAATAAAGAAAAGAAAAAAATGAGTCGACCCAGGCTCGAACTGAGGACCTTCTGTGTGTTAGACAGATGCGATAACCAACTACGCCATCGACCCTGCATATGCTTCAATTTCTAATAATATACAGTATTAGCCGATGAAACAGCTGCAGAGAAAATCGGAGTTTTCATTCAGGCAACGTAAGAAAGGGGTCGATGGCGAAGTTGGTTATCGCATCCGTCTCACACACGGAAGGTCCTCAGTTCGATCCTGGGTCGACCCATTTCTTTTGCGCACGCCATTGCGTAGTGAAAATCCTGTGTAGATTTAATTCTCCAAGTCGAGTGCGGGGTCGATGGCGTAGTTGGTTATCGCATCTGTCTTACACACAGAAGGTCCTCAGTTCGAGCCTGGGTCGACTCAACATGAACGAGTTCTTTTTTTGTCTCATACTTCCAGCATGCACTACATCCGCCGCAGACTCACCACGACCATCATCGCCAGGCACGACAATCCCCTCGGCCTCCCGCACAAAAATGGGTCTCCTCCCCCTCCTCAAATTCCTCGAAGAGGCGGTTTACCCTCAAAACGCCCCGTCGCCCATGTCGACAAAGTCCTCGCCGTTGCCAGCGGCAAAGGTGGCGTCGGGAAGAGCACCATTGCAGGTACCTCTCTCCGCACGTCGCCCAGCACCTTTTTCACCTCCTGTATTTGTGGCAGTTAACCTCGCTTTCAGCCTGTCCCATCTCCAATTCCCCGGCAGCCCACGGCTCCGTGTCGGCATACTCGACCTCGATATATTCGGCCCTTCCATCCCCACACTCATGGGCCTCACCGCAGCCCCAGAGCCAGAGCTGACCTCCAGTCTGTCTTTTCCCCCGCGCGCTCGCAGCCCACTGTTCTCTTTTACTTAAATGATGTCATGCAAGGACAGTCGGCGCCCTTCGTCCGCTCGTAAACCACAACCTCCCGTCCATGTCCATGGGCTACCTTCTCCCCAAGCCAGTCGACCCAGACTCCGCTTCGTCACCTCCGGTTGTCTGGCGAGGCCTTATGGTCCAAAAAGCGGTTCAGCAGCTCCTCTTTGATGTCGACTGGTCTTCGGCGCCCGGCAGCAACAATCCCGATGAAAGCGCAAAAAACCCAGGACTAGACGTCCTCGTCATCGACATGCCCCCAGGGACGGGCGACGTACCGCTGACACTTGGACAGCTTCTCAAAGTCGATGGTTCGTCCACCGAATGTTGCCTTTTCAAACCTCTCCTTTGACTTTTATCAAACCAGGCGCCGTCATCGTGTCCACGCCCCAGGATGTAGCCCTTTCTGACGTCAAAAAGGGAATTTCCATGTTCCAAAAGCTCTCCATTCCGGTCAGTCCTCATTCCCTCCTCCTCTCGGTTGCCCTTCTGACTCTGAACAGATCACCGGCCTAGTCCTCAACCAATCTCACTTCCTTTGCCCTTCCTGCAACACATCGCATGCTCTCTTCGGCTCTCCTTCCTCTTTCCGCACCACCGCCTCAAAACTTGGCATTCCCATCCTGGCAGAGCTTCCCCTTGTACCCGGTGTCAGTGCAGGCGGCGATGCTGGTATTCCGTACTCCCTTCTACCTCTTACCAAGCGACAAAGTCAAGATGGACATGGTGGTCAAGAATGGAATGACCGCATGATGAACGCCGCAGACTCTGTATGGCAGTCTCTATCGCAGTGCTAACCATGACAATCCCTGACGAATGGTGAGATTTTTGAGGAAGTAGCGTGCTCTGAATACAGCATGACCAAGATAATACAATGCGATATAGCTATAAGTTAATGCAACAACCCCTAAAAGAGACATCCCCACGCAGCCTGAGTACGAGAAATCTAATGTTAAGTTTTCCGCATGTCTTTTTTTTCAGTCATGTAATGCTAGGCCTTAAAGAGAGTCAGCGCGTGCGTGGATTTTATCCCAATGTCATACCCAAAGGTTTGGCCCGGTGGCACAACTTTGTAGGCTACATTGTGCCAATCGAGAGTTTCCTTGTATACCGTGTTTCCCCACCTCGACCAAAATGTCAGCATAGTATCCAAGAACCGGACAAGTTGATGATACCAATGTCTAATGTTATTCCGTCCGATCGATCCGTTCAGAGGATATTGCAAGCTAGTTTTGGAAAGCTGTATGAGCACGGACACACGTTGGCCAGTCGCAGGATGAAGATTCACCAGAAAAAGATGATAATTAATCCCACCGCCGTACCTGCGTCCAACGCAGCTGATAGCACATCTGCAAGTATAAATCAGGGATAGGTCTCTCAAGAATCGTAGAAGGGGAGCATACAGTTATATTTTGCCCAATATGAAAAATACCGCCTGCGTATCACAAATTGGCAAAGAAACCCGATTATGGCCCAAGGAACGTAATTGATTGCAGTAGCTGGTGGAATTTGGCCTACTCCTGAGAATAGTAATCTGCAAGATCATACCTCAAACCCCTCTGCAATAATTTGGATTGGTGTCGATGACTCACGGGAAGCTAAATTATGGTCATTCAGATGTTTGTTTGTTTTTTTTGCCACACACTTACTTTACATAATTTAAAATGGTGTCTGGATATTTTTTTGTGATCAGCCATAGCAAGACTGGACAAGCGGCTCCAATAAGGAAAAAGAACGTCAGCGCTAGTGTGATTCAGACAAATTCACTTGTCGAGGCCTCTTGCAAACACCTTAATCGACGTACCGCTTGCCGTCGTCGTGATTAGATAGATTGGCATTGTGAAGAATGGTGTTACGTACTAGTATATTTGGCCCTTTGAGAATTGAAGAGCCGGACCGATGACGCCCCACTTGGCAAACGTCAAGAACTAGATTTTACGGTCACGAAATGAACTCACGATTATAGACGCGGTCCCAAAGACTTGTGTTGATGAGCAGGTGAAGCTTTCCGACATATAATGAGTTCTGTTAGGTATCACCAATGACTAGTATCTTACTTGTCTTTCTGATACTTGTCACATAGATCCCTAGATTAAAAGTAAGATACAAGATTACTCCATTTCTACTCGGATGCTCACTCGATATGAGAGAACATCCTGTGCATTGTTCATTATCACGATGATACCATGACAGCAATCTCAAATGACGTACCACGTCTGCACTCCGAGTTGGACTGTTCCGGCAATAATGGTGGCAACGACCTCGGTTGAACATCAGCTGAGGAAATGAATACTCAGTACGATGATGTTACCTGAGACCAGAACATAGGCCGCGGCGGCACCTGCTCCGCATATTAATAGCGCTTCTCAAAAGTCGACGTAGCTAGGCAGGCTTGCCTTCATATAGCTGACAATCCTCGTGTCAGCCAACCTAACCCAAATCATGACGAAGTCAAAGGAAACTCACTGTCCAAGTTTGAAATCTGCTGTGAATTGCATGGCTTGGGACATAGTGACATATCCGTATGTCTGGTTGCACATCAGAGCTCCGTGAAGGGTACGCAGATAGAAGGAATCCAACCTTGAATCTTCAAGTCACATTCAACTCGTTAGGCTGTTGAATTTTCCCAAGGACATTTGATGCAAGACTTACATCATCATGGCGTTGGGTTTCCCTGCTCACGATTAGCACGTGTACTCAAAGTAGCGGGCCATGCGTCAGCGTACCTGGTATCATGAACCCGACTATAAGCTCTGTGATAACGCTGTCGATCACATAATTGGTAAGCATTGACGCCGATAAGGTGACAAAATGGATGCACACTTGAGTCCAATTTGCCGATTAGTGACGGCCTGAATCATGCCTGTGACACAGATCAGCTGGGCATAGAGTGAATAAAAGCCAATTCCCACCGATTGGAATGACATATATAACGGCTTCGGACAGGTATCAGCACCACACGAAAATCCAATTCCATGTGGAATGCTCACCAATTATAAGCGCGATAATGAGGGCCCAGATTGTCATCCCAGACGGCCAGAGTTGGATACAGACACATGCGAACGTGAATGTCACGGCTATAAATGGGTTATGATGTGAGTGCAGAAGAGATAACGGCATGACATAATGATGCACCAAATATGCAAAGATAGTACCAGTCGGGGACTTCGGTGCATAGCGGTTAGCTAATTGTACGGAGCAAAATTCTCTGGAATATCACCTTGTGGGTAATGCGACATGAGGATGGCATGAATATCAGGTTGTTCTCGAAGGGATCGCTTGAACTGCAGCTTGATGGGCTTCCAGAAGTGGATGATAGCTTCGGCATGGCATTAGAAGACTACTCAAAAGGTTAATAATGTTGACTCACCATGTGTAATGGTGGCTGACAATAGAGATGAATAGACCGTTGCACGAACGTGTGTTGCAAAGACGACAAGCCTCACCAGTTATCGAAAGAAACGAAAGTCCATAGGACATTACAAAGGTCGTGCTGTAAAGAAAGTCAGCATAATGTTCACCACGAGTACATAACAAATCGCGTACGATAGGTAGAGGGGGCTGTACTCTTTATATGCTTGTAGATTTATAGTCGCCTCTGTATCGATAATTCGGTGAAGGTCGTACAGATTGCCTTTGTTGTCGTATGCGTATATCGATGAAATACTGCGCAAGACGAATTGTAAATGGGAAATAAGATGCAGGGCTCCGAGATTACGCACGGCATATACTGACTAAACCAGACGTTCTTGTACTGTTCTCGGGTCAATGAGACTTTGACAGGAAGCGATGGAATGACGGACGTATAATATGGGTGTTAAAAGCCCTAAAGGTTGACGAAAACGGGTCAGCATGTAAGAAGTGGTGCGAGTTCTTTTCTTACAGTAGAAGAAAAAAAAACCAAGCATGACGTTTGCCTCAGCCCACCCTTTCAAACAGTGTCAGAAGATAAGATTCAGGAAAAGGTGAATAGAGCGTACAAGGTGTCGCCAGACTAGCGAGAATCATTCAGTACTGCCATGAGGTAAGTTGGAGGAAGGTACTTACGGGCTACCGATGAATGCTATCTGGTTCCAATCAAAGGTCAGGATAGAGAAGCCTAGCCCACTGCGGTAACTAGCAAAGCGATAAGAAAAGGATTGATTTCTTGAGTGAGTTAAGTACCCAAAAAGTTGGTTGACGATCTTCAAGGGGAAAAAAAGTTTTATCGCGGAGTGCTCATGATGAAAAACATATAAAGCATACCACATTTTCAGGTGCCAACCAGCACACCTGAATGTCATGGCCATCAATACACGGCAGCAGATATGACAACACCCACTCATACCCAGCTGAAGACACTGCATGCGAAAATGAACATGGACAATAATAAGACAAGTATAGAGCATACCTCAATGCCTGAAAGAGATAACCCGGAATGAAGTCTAGTAGAGCACTCAATCATCAGTGAGAGTCTTGGAGAAGACTCTGACTTACACCATAACATTGCGCCCAAGAACGCATATCCAAAGAACCGTTCTCTGCTTATGCCATCATGCTGCCCGATGCCCGCATAGCTTTGTGAGTGCAGTGTGTTGAATAAGGCGCATGAGACCAATGTGTTCGGCCATACTTTTTCAGACAGTGAGATCCCTGTAAAACAGAACGTACAGACTTACTCATGGAAGGGGGTGCAACGAGAAATCGGCGCGCAACTCCGCCAATTGAAAAGCCAATCAACTGCGTTGACATGACCAACATCCATTGAACTAGGAGCCGGGATGTACATGAGTATGCCCAACATAAACTGGCTGGAACGCACACGCGAAGCTATTTGTCTGATTATAATACACTTTCTGGACAGCAACGATATCCGTGGCGTAGGCACTTTGTGCACCGACACTAGCCATGATGGTGACGAGGACCTATAAACCGTGTCAGGTGGTAAAATCAAAACATCGAAAATCAAAATACATGTTCTTTGATGCTGAACGGGCCGGGGTTCACCTCCACGCCAAGAATTGTGATAATCGGGAGAAATCGAGCACACAGACGTCCAAGCGGGAAAACCAACAACTGCGCAACAAGCTAGGACATCTATCAGAGACCAATCATTGATACATATGAAGAGATGAACATACCCCGCCAACAGCCACGGATGGGTAACGGAAGTAGAAGAATTGGTTCATCCCCGGAATGATGATCGCCCAAATGAGCCCGAGCACCCACGCTCGAAGAGTTGAGACTGGCATTTCTGGATCGTCATAGTTGGCGACGGCTGATCGGACCTCTGGATATGGGGAATCATCCTCTGAGGGAGAATAATAATTTGAGCATCAGAAGATGGCGTGCCGTGCGCATTGCGTACCGAGAACAGCTGAACTAGAGTCCAAATTGGGGTCGAACACATCGAATATCTCGCTTCCGTGACCATTGTAGGTCGAGGACGCCAGTTTTGAGTGAATAGAGCCTTGACCCGATATCAGGTTGACATAACCCGTCTGTGAGCTGGATGGACAAATACCTATAGATTTTTCGGGATCTCGCAAGTCGTATGATGGATGGACAGAGTGGCAGCGAGTGGTCTCTTCGAGTGGAATATCACTCATTTCATCCCTCGACGGGAAAGGAGCCGTCCGTGGTGAGATAACGGCGGAACGAAGTTCCCGAAAGAGTTTAAACACAGATATTGCAAGGTATCACACGCAGGGTCGGGCGATGGATGAGTAGCACTGGGATATGGCTATGAAACGCAGGAGATGGCGAGGAAAAGGATGGCGGCGCGAGGAAAGGTTTTGACAGAAGGAAGGCTGGCGGGAATAGACGGTATCGGAGGTGGGTAACGTCTTCCCCACGTCGTTGCATGACTGCTGGCCCGCTGCTACAAGGAGCAAAGACGGCTCAAGAATCCAGGCACGCTCTTGAGCACGTGTTTTTAGCAGAAAACTCGACTCTCTCCCTCTTCAGCCAGAGCCTGAATCATAAAATACTCTCTATCTGCACGTTCCCATAATCTATTGGGCGCTTTTTTTCTGGCCTTCCACTGGCATCAGATGTCACTGATATTCCCCAGCCTGCCACTCGCTAAGAGGTCTACATCAGGTGCTTGCTTATCTACGTTCTTGCCTACTCTGCGTCCGCTCCGGACGGCGCGATGCTGTTCCGTATCCAGTCGTCACGATATTCCAGCTCTGTATCGTCCCTGCTCTCACATGTTTGGTCCTCCTGCCTCACAAATCAACGTGTTTTCATAGCAGGAACACGACTCTTATAGATCTGTCACCATCCCTATAGCTTTCAGATTGATGTCCAATTGGCCGTGGACATTTATGGATCAATTCGCCGAACGGTTCCGGGGTCTTCATAAAAATATCACGTTATCGAGCCGGGCAAAAAGTACCAGCGGTGCCTTTGTTGTTCCAACTCGTCGGCAGAACTTCGACTGACAACTCATAGCTCCCGTTACCCCTGCTACTTTTTTTGGAGAATGGAATTCCACCGGCCGCCTGCCACATCAAGGATGCCTGAGCAGCATGACCAGAAAATGGCAGTCTCAGAAAGCCTATGGGACGTAGCTTAGCAGCACGCAATAGTTTCCGATTGCTTCCGCCAAATTTTCCATCATTTCAATCTTCATTTTCCAGACAACGCAAATGACAGATGACGGCTTGTCTGAAAATTCATCCTCCGGCTCTTCGTTCCTCGCCGTGCTCGTCTACTTGTCATTATCGTGGGTATATGGCTAGATTATTCAGTTACGCGTTTCCACAGGTTTATCCACTTTCCAGAATTTTTCAGATATAATCGTCCCAGAAAAAAAAAATTATATGCGATATAGGACCTCAATCTCCGCGCAGACAATCGCGAGTCCGACGCCCGTCATAGCGACCAAAGGTAAGAAATTCCAACGAGCAAATTCGCGTTGCTTCACGTAGATGTCCTTTTGGTTCAAAATTTGTTTCCACAGCAGCCCGGCCAGACTGGCACTAAACGTGAAGCTGACGGCTCCTATATTGCTCGCAACGGCCAATGCAATGGCGGCTGCACGATCGGTCGGTCCATCAAAATGAGCACCCTTAACCACTTTGGTGAGAAGAATGGTGGCGCCAATGTTGGTTCCCGAGATATTGCAAAGAACAACACCGAGGACGCCGACTAGCCAGATAGTAGGGAAGGCTTTTCCCCCAGATGCCTTTTGCAACCACACCGAAAAGACATCGATCCAGCCCTGTCGGGCCAAAGCTTCGATGAGGACGAATTGTGAGAAAGCGAATGGAACCAAGGCGAAAGGCAGACGCGGTACCGCTTTATAGAGCATAGGAAAGCGAGTCTCGTATAGCTGCACGGAACGCTGAACCAATGTCTTTTGGGAACCATCGCTGGCCTGTGAGTCGTTTGTCCCTCTCCGATGTTCAGAGAGTCGCCCAGAAATTGGCAAAACAGAAGGCTGAAGATTCTTTTCCGCCAACTCCTCCTGACGGTGTTTGGACTCGATAACATCAGGCGTGCCAGATACGTCTTCTCTGGCTTGGCTGAATCGCCTTCGCCGGTCGTCCGTCTTCCACAGATCCATAGATATGTCATATAAAAACTTGGCTGCGGCAAACGGAAGAGTGATTTTCCAAACGTCGACATGGAAGAAACTGACGACGATGAGGACTATCAGGCAAGATCCGAACAGGAAACCGCCAACCAATGCGCCTATGGGATCGACCAAGGCCGACCTGACGCTCAGATCTTCTATCTCCTCCAGCTTCTTTGGGACATGCCGAGGGCTGCGGAATTGGAAAGCGAGCGTGATGAAGCATGCTACGCTACATCCGATGAAGGGAAGGACAGTATACGCAGTAAAGGCCGCGTTGTTAACGGAAAATCCTTCGCAAATGACGACGTTTGTGGGATTGCCGACGAATAAAACCATGCTCGCAGTGTTAGCAGCTGCGAACTCGGAAATTAGCCATGGGATGGGATCGAGCTGCAGCAAAATTGTCGGTCGCGATGCACACAACATGTCCCCTGACATACCGTCGCGTTCTTTGACCGGATTTTTGTATAATAGACAAGGAAAGCGGTACCAGACAGGATGACTGGATCATTCCCAAGAACGACGCTCAAGGTCGTGAGCATGACATAGAAATAGAAAAATAACTTATAGCCATTGCGTCCCCCCTTATTGCTGACCCAGTATGCGGCTGCCTCAAGCACTCCAGTAATGTCCAGAGTGATTGCCAGGTATGCCAACGAAAAGAAAAGAATGAGTATGTTGTAGGGTTTAACGTTATCGGTCCCCCTGAAAAGTGGACAACATGGTGTTAGCATATGAGTGTTTTCTCGAGGAAGTCTATCCCGGCTTCGATCGTCGACGATGCGATGTGGATACGTCTCAAGACGAATCGGCGCACAAGATTTCGAGAAACATGGCTCACACTATTCCATCCCGTATCTGTTGAAGTTTGCCGAGAGTCAGAATCCTAAATTCATCTAAGTTCATCTTGGGAAACGTACTTCCTTCGGCCCTAAACACTGCGCCGCCCACAGAATAGCGATGGCGAGAATAGGCGCTGTTGTGAGATTGATCGGCAGAGACAATTTGCCTCTACCCCTGAACTTTAGTGGGATGTGTATAGCCGCTGGGTGGATAACGAAGATAATTGAAACTATGAAGATGATTAATGTGCCGATAGACGACCCAGTAATCATCTTGCTTCAGCGGAGTGGGAGAGCCCGGGAAGGCGTGGGCGGCTTGGCAATTACAGCCGTGTCGATGATTGATGGCAGCATGCCAGCGGGCTGAAGCTTTTTATATACGGAAATTGAAACTTGCGACATCTTCGGGTGCCTCTAGCCTCGAGCAGGTGTAAGCAGTGCTTCCAGAATGACGAATACTGCAACTCAGCACGCTACACCCATCGGACGTCGCGGATGGCTATGTATTTAATCTATTACACATGTTCACTTTGTGTCACCAAGCGCTCTCCGTCCGAGTATTTCAACGCTAATGCTCGGACAAAGGCAATGCCTTAACGAGGATCGTTGAGGAATTGAGCGGACTGATCAAACCTTTCTCATAAGAACAAGACGTGCGTTGCACAGGACACACATATACACAGCTCTGCGCAATTTAGCGCCCGGTTGCGATCATGCTGTGTGCGTCGCCGCGCTGAGCAAGGGACAGCTAGGCCGAGTGTCAAACGCCGACTTACGACTTGACTCCCGTCCACCATCTCCTTGAACACCGGAAAGGCGTATAGCCATGACAGAGGCTATCCATATCGACCTGCAGCCACTTCTCTATCTACCAACGAAGATACCAGCCCCGAGCCATCGACACGCAGCACCATCAGGTGAGTTGAACCTCAGTCGCAACAAGGTGCAGAGTTGAGAGCGAACATGTCTAGGCCCGTGGCCTTTCCTCGACATTAGCGCCAAGGTGCGTCATGCAGTCCCACATGTGTTGAAAACCCAGTTTGCCCATCTATTCAGCGCGTCCGAATTAGGTCGACACCCACCAACTGGACCGTCTCGAGGCGTCCACTCCTCCCTGTGACCATCAAGATCCCTTAAAATGCAGAGGCTGCTGGATGGGATATCCTCAGTCGCTGTTCCCGAACTGGACGCCTTACCAGCAAAAGCGTAGTCGAATATCCAAACTCATCGAGCAGAAGCACAGAACATGTATTCTCCATTACGTGGACATGGACGAGGACGGGACGTTTGTTGCAACCAAGGATCTCACAATCAACGATAGCAATAAGCACAACCACTGGGAGCTGATGCGTGCGGAGGTGCGTTACTGGAGCACATATTGGTCTGTCGCAAAATTAAACTTTCAAGAACTCAGCGTCCTCCTGGGACACGATTGCGATCCTTGTTTGTCGAGAGTCTGAATGGGCCCATGCTTCAGATGCTCGGAACTAAGTGCGCTCTCATTCTCTTACCGGTCGCCAGCCTCCTGACGAGTTCATTGCACAGGTACATTGTCGAACCTTTTTACTTCTCATCAGCCCTTAGTTGGATTCCGTCGAGGTATCAGGAGAACATTCAGCTGGGAAAGGGCGATCGTGAGTTTCGAAGACGAAGCCTGTGTTGCTGTGGTTCCCAATGGCTTTGCTATAGATATAACAATCACCCTTAATTTCATTCGCCCAATCGCGAATCCCACTACAATTCTTACAAGGTCAACTATTTCCACGGCGACAACCATGGACGATATTCCTGAAGACGATCTGATCATAGACACGCAGGCTCCTCTTTCCATCGAGTCAAGTGGGTGACTACTTCGTTCATGTCCACGACCCTATATGTTCACCAAGCTATAATCAAGGTGAAAGCATCCTTGTACCTGATCTCCTAGCTCTACATCTCGTGCGGTCAAATGAATCCAATACACTTATCTCATACCATCCTGGTCCGGAGTATCGGACAACTAGCTCTCGGGACCTCCACGCCCGACTAATTGCTGCTGGGAGGTCCGTCTATTGGAACAAAATATTTACGTCTAGCCCGGATCCGACATTTGTATTTTTGGCGCTGCTGTGGTATGCCCTATACTCATGGGACGAAGCCTTTGAAACACTCTATCAACATATTTGCTCACTGGTTAGCTTTGATATGTGCATCTTTTTTAATTATCGATTGACTCTTTTGCATCTTCGCTATTTCTAGGAATCCGAAGTATTGAAAACAAACGATATCAGAAGAACACATGAGTTACACGCGCTTCGGGCGCATCTTCTCCATTACGCCTCGCTTCTCGAAGATTTCCGGAAAACTGTTCAATTTGTGCTCGACAGCCCTAATCCTGCTCTAGACGACCGAACGCTATATTCCGTTGCAGAAACACAGTTCTCACGTGCACTGATGGAGAAGGAATGCAAAAATCTGCTTAACCAGATCGAGCGACTAGAACGAAGCAGATCGATGCAGGAGAAACGACTAAAGAACGTGATGGATCTGGTACGTAGTCCGCTTATTGTTGTCCTAGCTGTAAACCGATCATCGGGCAGGGATTTAGCAAAGTCAACATCGATGATAGTCACCAAATGCGAAGAATGACGGAAGCAACGCTGAGAGACAGTGCTGGTTTGTGTTTTCTCATTTGTTCCTCTCGATCCGACTTCGTTCTTAACGACGTTTCAGCCATGAAACAGATTGCCTATCTTACGATGGTTTTCCTGCCTGGATCGTTCACCGCTGTGAGTCAGACCTTTCCTTTGTAGATGCGAACATACTTTGAACTCGTGTTGCCAGGCCGTCTTCGGCATGAACGTTAAGGAGATTAATGACAGCGCAAAGCCGCTGAGCCACTATGTGGTTGCAGCAATCCTGCTGACAATTCTGACGACCTGGGTGATAGTCGCCATCCAAATACCCCCTGGTTGGCAAGGTCTCGGCAAAGTCTCTCGTGACCAACAGGCCAACGTTCCGAAGATAAAAGTTATGTTCAGACGATTATGCTGGCCGTTTATTCTCATTTATAGCCTTTTCGAGTGGACTGGGAATTATCAACGGAATTACGGAACATAAGTAAATACCCTCGTTATGATTGATATCCTCATGATAGTACGTGTAGAAAAATATGTGACTAGAACATATATCTAATACACTGCGAATATTTATTCTACTTTGTTTTTACTGATGGAGCGAAGCTATTGTCTTAGGTATAGAGACGTGCTTGGAAGAGGAGGGTGAAATTGAGAATGCATGGATGTATTGGTCGTGAATTGCCGGGAAAAATGAGAAGTTCAAGCGTGTATACCATAAAGTACTGTAAATTGTCACATCTTTTTTGCCGCGCACTGAGAACCTCGATGTAGTGTAGAACTTAGAGAAGTATGTCACAGTCAGCCTAGCAGTGACGCCAGTGATTGCACAGGAACCCTAGAGAGGCACTGTTGTTCCTCAGGTTCCACAGAACATGTTGAGGTCGATGCGGCTGATATGTGGAGAAGTAGAGATAGGATTTCGACTTGGAACAAAGCCAACTTTGTACATCGCAATGCATAGCACCTCTGACGAGCCCGACACATATTCATTTATGTTTGCTTGATTCGTTTGACAAAGCCATTATCTCAAGCGCGCATTGTATACGAATGAGCATGTCAATGGCCAAAATACCAACTACGATATTAGCTGTGGAGGCCGCCTACTAGCGGTGAGAAGACGTACAGAGTGAAGCATATCCCCCATATAACATGATAAGCATCAATTTTTGGTGTGCGCTCATAAGCTCGTTGTGATGAAATTCGAAGAGGCATGTCACGGTCGTTCCACAGCAAATGACAGCCCATACTAGCAACTGTGGAGGTGCATTGGGCGACTTTCGTGATAGCGCGAATGCACCCCAAGCGGCCATTGGAAGTTGATAGAAAACTTCAACGAGGCCGAAGAAACGGAACCAGGCAGGTCTTTGGATCATCAGCTGGTCGTTGAAACATTCCAAATACCAGTTAAAGAGAGCGAGCAGCGGTGCGGGGACCAGGCTTTTGGGGTATATGGATATAGCATCGAAAACTACAGTCAGGTCAATTTGCAATGTATGCCGGGCCAGAAGAAACGACGCACGCAAGATAACAGGAAGATAGCTAATCAGAAACCATATCCATAGGGTATCGCGAGGGCGAGATATGGACGCCGTACGAGCCATCTTTCTAAATGGAACGCAAGTTGACAGAGAAATCGAAGTGTTTAAAAATCGCGTGAAGCACGTGACCGTGCTTTTGTAATGGATGTTAGGCAGCCTTGAGGATAGGTCCTTGATCATCCAGCCAGGATTTGGCTGGGCGAGTTTTCTTTGCCCTCGACGCGTCAAAGTCGCATATCGAGGCTTGCTGCGGACATTATTCTCCTCTTGTTCTCGTGGTGGTGACGGCCTCGTGCTTGATGAAGCGGCGGTCTCCTGGGCCTCAATGGGAAGCTCTGAAGGGTAAGCATCTTCACTGTCAAAATTCCTTTCTATCCCAACCTCCATATCAGAACCTTCGGCTTCGAGTAGCTCCTCTGAAGACGAGCTGAACTCTTATAAAAGCTCGTCTTCGGTAGCCACTCTGAAAAGGAAGGGGAAGCTATCTGAAGCACTTGTGAAACGCGTCAAGTATGGGGGTCTGGATGATGCGAGGCAGCGAGTTGCCTCCTTTCGTAGTTCGGAAAAGGTGACAAGTGGTGCGTTTACATTATGGACGACTCGCCACGTCGAAGCGCTCATGCTATCATTGAAGACAGCGCACTGGCTGGGTCTTCTCGCCCTGCTTCAGATGTGGATTCTTCAAGAAAGCGACAGAAAACCTCCGGGGCTTCTAACCTGTCTACTACTATAACCGAACGCCGCTTAACTGATGGCGCGATCACGTTCGTAAAGAACAAGGAGAGCAACAAGGGGAGGCACGACTACAGGAGCCGTGATTCTTTGTTCTCCTCTTCTTCCTCTTCGTCTCTTTCAAGCTCCCCTTTTCATTTTAACCGCAAGGAGCATTCATCCCACGGTAAATCTCCCGGTCCGATATGCCTTGATCAAGCTCAATTACTCCACAGAAGAACAACCTGAGGTGAAACGGCCAACATCCACTTCCGCCACCTACATCGAAATATCGGACGACGATGAATTGATCCTCAAGGCACCTGCTTCATCGAAGCCAATATCATTAGGATCTCGGGCAAAGCCAAGTGTTGTTGGCTCTATGAATGGTAACCGACCTCGGCTTTCAGTAGCAAGAAAGAAGGCATCTTGGTCAAGCTTCAGGACTGCAGTCCGGAAAGGCTCGCCGTATCAACCGCAGGGCACATCGACGGAAGACGCTATCGTGATTGATGATAGCGACAATGAACAAGTTAGACACTCGTCTAAAGCAAACCCGGAAAGTAACGCAGTCCCGCCTTCCCCGATCGGAGTTAACTTGGAAAGGCTACCTCCTCTGGCGCTTCAGAGCGCAAGCTCCAACTTCACTCCTGAAGCCGTCGAAACCGATACATCAGCCGTATCTTTACCCAATGCAGATCCGAGTCGGCCGGCACTCATGAGTGGTTCGAAAACTCCTACTGTATCTCTTACTTCAGGACGCGGGAATGACAACACTATAAACGTGAATAGGCAGCCCATTCTGTCTCGGCAGGTCTGGAAGAAACGGTCAGGTCATTATACGAGTCTTTCTACACTGGCAACCCCATCTACCTGGCCCAATCGCTACCCCGAGAGTAAGGCTGATCATGATCTTGTGGTTTGGAGTTTATCTAATGTTACGGATCTTTCTTCAGTATCAAAGCAAGTTCAATCGTCAAATGCTATAGTCAGCACGTCTCATACACGGACGCCTTCTGTAAGAGATCTTCCCTGATAATTTATACATCCCACTTAATGATGTCAGACCGCCGGTGAGAGTGGTTCGACTTCAAAGGTATTTGTAAAGATACCAGAGCAGGTGTGCAACGTGACTTGGACTTTTGTTCTGCTATCTCATTACAGGCCAAGTCGGATAACCATTACACCAACTCTAGTCACAATGAAGCAATTTCATCTCTAGCTGACGCAATTACCCAGACTCAAGTCCTCAACAAGGGGCCTGTCGGTACTTCCAGACAGAGGACAAACGCGAAGCACAGTTCTGGAGACTTGAAGCATCATCCAAAGCAAGCTTTGCAACTCGATGAAATCGCTATTCCCGAGGCATCAGCGTACGAGAGCTCAACCTGTACGTGCCTCTGAGTTTACTTGTATCATTCATTCACCATAACGCTCTCCATCACCAAACTAAAGCGAAGTCAGGTATCAATGCACTGACTCCCGATCCGGAGTTCAATTCTCGATACACCATGCCCCACACACGCCTCCCTTCTGGTGCCTTGACCAATCCCTTGGAAGACACAGACACACTGCTGAGTACGAGTGGTTCACGGCTCCCGTTGTCGGCTGCATCTTCGACCTCAAAGCTGTCTCTATCACCATTAGTCTTGAGGAATAACGATACTTTGGTTACTCAGAACATCGACGAGAGTAAAATGGTAAGCTCACTAAGTTCCAACTGCTTATGGGCTCCGCATGTCCTAAGCAACTAAACAGGGTGCATCTGCAGTCCCTCAAATCCCCGCCGCCTCCGATATACGCGTGGATGAGAGAACAGCAGCAGTTCCGCCAAAGACGCCTACACCATCCACACGCAAAGATTTGCAGAGTGACCTTAGCTCTGACAATGATGCAGAACCTGCTGGAAATGGTTCCCACACGACTGATTCGGAAGCTGAAGTAAGTACCATAATATATGCATGTGTTTCTCTCAATGAATATTACTACATTATTATCAGATAAACGCGGACCTTCTCGCACCTTTGACTATTGAAGATCCCGCCTCGTCGCCGGAGCCGGAAGAGTCCGACTTCACCAGGCCGTCATCTAGTTTCGGTAAACCTATGAGTGACTCCGACGAAAACGACGGCCGGCAAACGAGGATAAGACGTAGCTCTCGCCCATCTTCTCGGGCGTCCTCCGATAACCACATGAATGGAATTCTTTCCTCTGGAGAAGGACTGGAAACGATGTCTCTATCGCATCCATCCGACCACAATCTTATACCCGAAGAGACTTCTGGCCCTTTTGTGACTCGGGTTTATGGTGGATTTGAGGCATTGAATTGGAGATCTTATTGTCAGACTCTGAAGCTGTCTCCTCCAAAGTGTTACTTTGCGGTGGATTTGCCTCATGCGCTTCAAGACAACATCAATTCTTGGACGGAAACTGCCAGGATGGATGCTGGGCTCCGCCACGTGTTCGAAGCGGCTATCCTGGAGAACACGGCGGATGATGAGCCCGACGCACCACCCATCGAGATCATCAACGAGATTGATGATGAACCTACTCCTCCATGGGAGTTCTATTATAGCAACAAGATGTGGTATGGCGATGGGGTCCCACCACCAGATATCACAAAGCTCGAAGGCTGTAATTGTGTTGGGAGGTGTGACCCCAGATCCCAGACTTGTGCTTGCCTGAAGCGACAGCAACAATACACACCTGAATTTGCATATGATGCTCGAGGACGGCTCAAAGACTTCGATTATCCTATATTTGAATGCAATGATATGTGCGGCTGTGGGGACGAGTGTCGCAATAGGGTTCCTTTTCTCCCTTTCTGCATTCGCAATTGCCCTGATAAATGTCCATTGTAGGTTGTACAACATGGCCGAACATGTGCGATTAGCCTCTCGAAAACTCAGCATAAAGGCTGGGGTAAGCTGTTACTGCTGGCTGATATTACATTTTACATGATCTCATTGTGACAATCTTCAAGGTGTCTTTGCTGGAGCAAAGAAGATCTCCGAGGGAATGTTTCTTGGCATATATTCTGGCGAGTTGTTGACAGATTCAGAGAGTGATCAGCGTGGCCGGTATATACTCTTTTCCTGACCTGCTGGCCAATGTTTGAACATGAGATACAGCCTCTACAACAAATTTGGGAGGACCTATCTTTTCGACTTGGATTTTCATCACTTAAAGCAAGGCAATGAAGATGATTGGAATACCAAATATGTTGTTGATGCATATCATGCAGGCAATGTAAGCTATGTCATTTGTCTAACATTGATGAGCATGCTTCTAACTACTATGTTTGCCTAGTTTACACGATTTCTGGTATGGACGTCTACATCAACTTCCTTTCATCTGCCCTGATATACCTTGGGACCTCTTCTATCAAAGAATCACTCCTGTGATCCCAACTGCAAGCTCGTTCCTTGCTACATCAATGACCCAGACATTGACAAGCCACTGCTTGCTGTCTTTGCTCGATGTGATATTAACCCATTTGAGGAGATTTGCTTCTCTTATTTCGGGGATCTTAATCCTGAAGATGAGGAAGAACAACGTACTGAAGGGGAGGACATTGGGATGGTTGATTCAGTGTATGCAACTTGCCATTGTGGAACTGCTCGCTGCGTTGGTAAGTATTTCTGTTAGTACCGGTTTGTTAAAGGCACCAAAACAAGTTCTTCAGGTCGGCTGTTCACATAAGATGTGCTCTCACTGCTCTTCTACAAGTGTTTGTCAGATTCCTGCCTGGTGCCAGAACCTAACTATGAGAATGAACACACTAAGTTGCTTTCTCGTCAGCCACCTGTCATTTGGTGCATTCAAAGGTCAAGGAAAACAAATCTGTCAGTAGTGGAAGATCAGAGATCAGGATTCAGATCCTTGCGAGATGTAAGGCTACAGATGATAAAATGCTAAGGTAACCTAGGTGAAAAACCAAAATTGAAGAATGCCCTGAAGGATAAAGCTACGACGACGCTCAATCGTCTATTACAATGACTTCCCCGTGCTGTCTCGGGGCTTGCTGATGGTTGGTGGAGCCAGTAGTGCCAACCACTGAGCGGGCAGTCCGTCTCGAGGCGACATTGCGCTTCTTACTACTACCTTGCTCCTCGTTATCGATGACAAGGATGCCATCCTCATCTTCTGAGACTCTGACGGCTTCCCTCTTTCGTTTGCGTGACGGCTGGCTAGCAGCAAATTCATCATCCTCATCATCCGAGTCCTCGATCGTGATGAGCTCCCGACGAGAAGCCGATGTGCCGGTCTGTTGTGATGAATGGGTCTGTTCGGGTGGCATCTTCATCTTGCCTTGGGCTCTTGCCGATGCAGGAACCTGGAGAACAGGTGGAGGCGGCTTTGGGCGCGCATATAATTCCGTCCATTGTCGCGCAGTATTGTCATGCGCCTTGCGATTGCGGAGATATTGATTTGCTATTGAGGGCACTGGGAATGCATGAATATCTCAGTCACATGGTAAGGCAAAAAAAAAAGTAATAATAAAATAACCTAGCGGGTCCTCTGGCAGAACAACTTGTAAGATAATGGAGACAAAAGTCATAAGTATACACATACTTGGATTAGGATCCGTCAAGAGAGATGACAAGGACAACATGACTTTAAATAAGGATAATGCTGGCGACCAATTGGCCTTGAGAATATCGATGCAAATATGACCTTGTTCAGATATCTGGCAGATTATGAGCACCTCTTCGGCAGAGCAGGGTTCAACGTACATTCATATGATATATCCTGAAGTCGCAAAAGTTAATCTAACCGGCCATGAAGGACACAAGGACATACCGTGTCTTGAACACAACTTTGGGCGCTGAGAAACTGCGCGAGAGGTGTTGGCTAAGGTGTAGGCGAGGAGCGTGGAAAACGCACGGGTAATCTGGAGGAAGCAGAACCTCAAAATTAAACACGCCGCCTTCATATACACTGCCCTCCGGTCCTGGAATGCTGCCTTTCCACAGGTAAAGATTGTCGTCGTAGGGCGTGAGGACGATTGGACCCAAGTCCTCTTTCTTCAGGTCCGCGATTTCACGATGAATCCTCTTAAGTGTGACCTATATTTTGTGTTTATGGCATACAGAAAGGTGCTGCAAGCGCCTGGACCTACCGCAGAGGAGTGAACATTTGGCATTGGAGAGAGCTGCAGTGGTGGTGGTTCGCGATGAAGGAGTGAGTAACACGTGACTCGGCATTTACTATTGACAAGCACGGCCAAGCAGCGGCTGACAACTTTGACTCCGAGTTTGCGACGACGATGTTTTAAAAGAAAGCCTCTCGTCGCCGTCACTGCTCATCGTCCTCGCCGTCCTCAAGCACCCCACAACGACAATGATAACGCGAATATCTGTTTAAATTTCTTTCAAACACTTGTTGATATACCACCATTCTGCATGTTTGGAGAGTCTGAATCTGAAAGCCCTCGTGTTCCGAGCCCTTGGGACTCCCTCATCTCTACTCCTCCATCGCCCACACCTTTTCAGCATTCTCAAACACTTAATCCCCTAACCATCGAGCTGTTGCCCCGCCTGGTTCCGGAATCCGATGACGGCAACGTCGAGTACAAGTTACAGCTTCTCAACCCTTCACCCGCCCGTTTCGCACGTCTCGTCACTCAACTCAAATGGCGTCTTTTGGAGGGCGGCGGGCAGGCTTACTATGAACTCGGTGTCGCCGACTCCGGCGCGTTGGTGGGTCTGCCCAGGGAAGAAATAGAACAAAGCCTCGAGACCCTAGAAATGATGGCGGGCGAAATCGGCGCGAGCGTCATTGTGGTAAAAGAGATAGAAATCCCGGCGTATGTTGCTGACTTCGCCGTGACCCAAACCGACAAGTGGAGCCGCAAACCGAGGAAAGGTCAGGCGGGAACGGACCCGAATGATTATGATGAGAGCTTCGTGACAGCCGCTACCTCGAAGAACGAGGCCGGGCCGACGGACATTGACGCCGACGAGAACCTGTCGCTGTCACTTGTACTTGACCATGACGAGCTGTCTTCGCCAGAAGCATCGGAGGTGCCTTCAATTTTCTCCATGGACCCGGATCTCGACACGCCAGAATCCCGCGATGTGTGTCAGGACACCCGGAGGCTGGCCCATACACCCATCATTATCGACCTCGAGATTGCCACTGTCTTTAAACCTCGTCCGATGCGCGTTCGCATGCATCATAATCATGTTCATGTTGGCACAGCCAAGGGGAAGCGGATGAAAAAGTTCAAGCCTTCCGTCTTTTCAAATACTGCGGCTAAGCATGAACAATCGGATCCTAATCATAATTCTTTCACAAAGCCTCCAAAGGCGGAGCGTAGGAAACAACTGCGCGATCGCAAGAGGGACGAACGGCGTATGGCCTTAGTCTCCTACATTGCAGGATCCATCTCTGACGCTGCGAGGCCATTTGACAACAAATCGAACGCTACGGAGAGCACTCATAATACCGGGCTAGCGTCAAACACCAACGATTTAGTGTTGGGACTTGAGTCATTACACATCTCGGTCGACGAACCACTCCAGGCTTCGAACGTCTCGAACGACCATCCGTATATCACCGCAGGACCCAAGGAAACAGACGGCGAAGATGATGTTATCCCCTCCCCTCGTTTCCCTCTTCCCAGCATGTCTAAAGCTTCAGACGCTCTAATCCTAGCCTCTCAGGGTGGGGCGGGTGTGGACCCTGCCGAAGAGCTATTCCACGCTCGAAATAGACTGATTGTTGAAGCTCTCGTTGTGCGAAAGATGTCTCTGGAGGACGGTTTCCTTGATTTCGGCGGTTTCAGCCTCCTTTGATTGAAAGCAATTCGTTCAATACCATTTCTAATTTCCCACAAGTCTCTGTTTTCCAAGCATGTCATTTACATCGCTGCACTCTATTTGACCTTTTGGCTTTTAATGTGTATTCTTTTGTGTGGCAATTTGTTGCACCCATGTACCTTTCACTTGTTTACTTGATTATGGCAACAGATTCTGGACAGCTCCACTTTCGTGACTGTTTTCATCACGCCCGCCTTTGTTTGGCACTAGGACCCTTACGACCCCAGAAACCGCCGGCGTGGCTTCAGCAAGCCTCCCAAACAGCCCTGTAGAGTGCGAGGAGGTATCGTGTCACGAGCTTTTGTCAATAACATTGGTTTTATTTTATTATATACGATGATACATGTATCTAGAGCAGTCTGTGGAACCAGAGCACCCAGAACACTCCAATTAAAACACCTACCCACTCATTCCCCTCGACCCACTAGCACTGGTGACCTGTCAACTCTACCTTGCGAATCTGATAGCAGCCGGTTGGTGAGTTTTTCGTGATGCGAGGGGCCAGTATTCCTGCTGAGCAGCAACGTGGCACAGCGCCTGAGGCCAACCGACTTAGACCGGCAGACAATTCTGGCACGCCTTGGCGATTGAATTGCTGGCTACCAGCAGTGGTTTCGAGGGTGGGAGAATGGCAGCCTGCGAGCGTGCGAAGGCAGACGAGAGAATGCCGGCCTTTGAGCGAGCAAAGGAGGGCGACCAGCCAGTAAACGAAGTGCCAGCGCACAGAGGAGGGCCTGCCAGAGGAGCAAAGTGCCAGCGAGCGAGCGAGGGCAGAAAGAGAGCGAGGAGCACAGCGTGGATAGGGCAGAAAGAGAGTGAGGAGCACAGCGTGGATAGGGCCTAGTGCTCGCAAGCATAAGCTTGCGGCCTACAGCGCTGGAGCCATCGCCAGCTAGGGAGTAGTGTGAGGAAAAGGAGCGCTGCCACGTATGCAGCACATACTGCCAAACAATGGTCACATGACACTTACCGCACTTGGCCGCTCTAGCTGGGCGTGCTGCTCGCCTGCTCACCATGGCAAATCCATTCTCAAAATCATCACACTCATTGATCTTGATACTGCTGGAGGACAATTCCAAGCTACTCAAACATCTCGCATCTGCAGTCAACAAGAAAGGTCGTCCAGCACTGCACACATCCTTGATCACTAAGTTGCATGAAAAATATCCAAATCAGTTTAACACAGAGATAGATAATTGTTGGGAGCGCGGGCATGAGAGGGACAAGGA
This sequence comes from Macrocybe sp. IBSDJ1, assembly GCA_018093805.1. Classification (NCBI taxonomy): domain Eukaryota; kingdom Fungi; phylum Basidiomycota; class Agaricomycetes; order Agaricales; family Callistosporiaceae; genus Macrocybe; species Macrocybe sp. IBSDJ1. The sequence continues at coordinate 6,984 of JACXWH010009632.1, read as the reverse complement.
AAGGCCGGACGGCATGGATGTGTCCGTCGGCGAGTGGAGTACGTACCGATCATGTGTATAAATAAGTGCCTGAGTCGGGCCTGCCCAATTAAGTCCCTCCGCGCATCTTGACTCAGATCCCTTACCTTCCTCGTAAGGGAATCGACTGCTCTTCATATTACTCATCATCTTCCACTGCCGGACAAAATTCAACCTCAGATATAATTTACTTATAATTACTTTTATACCCTTTCTCGTATTATGTGACTGCATAGTAACATGTTTTATAGCTAGATTCTGCCTGCGGGGCATGGACACACCCCCATCTAATGATGCGTTTCGTCCCTGATTGAACCCTGGTCACAGAAAGTCACGTCCCGTGATGTGTGCGTGTTTTCGGTGAGCCCTACCTTAAGGGGTGGGCATTTGTGGATGATCTCGCATCATGTACACTTACTTCATTCTGTATACATCTGGCTTGTCGTTTACTCGAGTCCGACTTCGTCCTCTGCAGTTTTCCCTCGAGAGGGGGTTTACACTATTGGCCGTTTCAATGCATGGCCAATTTCGCAGCCTAATATTGCTGTCATTTGCTGTCATATATAGTCAATCATCTATCGATATAATGCAATCCTGGTTATTTCACTCGCTATTCGCATGCCAAGATGCAGCCATCGTGGGCGGTGGGAGCAGGCTACTCAACCTCTGGACGTGCCAGCAAGTGCAGTTTCGGGGGTCCTAGGGTCCTAGTGCCAAACAAAGGGCGGGGCGTGACAATCAGTCACGAAAGTGGAGCTGTCCAGAATCTGTTGCCATACTTGATGTACGCTATGGAGATATTTGATTTTGCTTTGTGCGAAGCTGTCAACTCCTTTACTCAGCCGCCCATCTTGCCGAAGTATGTAAGATCACAAATATCTATACATCTGCTGAAACGAGAAAAAACTCGTAGCGTCGGTGAGGGAGTAAAATCTTCTTGCAAACAAAACAGAATATTATTCTCATTCAAACAGCCCCGTGCAAAGCCGGACCAGCAACTGGAGCATTTACGACACTACTCAACCCCTTTGCATTCAAGAGACGAACGCAAAGCAGATATTCCGATAGCCGCGCATCTTCTTCGCTTTACCGTACAACAGTCTGAACATGCTATGCATGAGTATCTCGTCGCCACTAAGGTAGTACGCTTTCCATCATCCCGATCAATCGCCGGCCGAACTGAGTGCGTCCTCTGCTTTATGTCACTCTGGGTGTGCCCGTGTTCTTCCTGTGGCGCAACAAAACGCAAAACTTTGGAGCGTATCCGACCGCCTTGGTTACACAATGCTGCGTTGAAGCCGCGACATGCAATTACGGATCCGGATGGTCGGATCAGTCTCAAAAAATGTATAAAATAGAGGAATTGCAGGTTCTGTCCCCGTTTTGTCCTTCTTTTCCCTTCGTTGCATTATAGGCGATATAATATGTCGTTTTCTTATTTTTCCGGCGTGTTTGCTCTCGTCATAATCAGTGCAGTCGTTTTTTGGAAGAATCATCTGCGTCGTGGCCGACGAAACATGCACAACCTGCCGCATCCCCCTGGACCCAGGCCACTTCCTCTCATTGGAAATCTCCTAGATTTTCCGAGGGAGAACGAGGCTGCTGCATATTTAAAGCTGGCCCACCAATATGGTGAGCATTCGTAAACCTCATCCCAAAACCGGTGTTAAGAGCCTTTCAGGTGACTTGTTCTTTATGCAAGTCTTTGGCAGAAATATCCTATTCGTGAACTCCCTCCAGGCGGCTCGCAGCCTTTTTGAAGCATCCGCCAACTACTCTGATCGCAACCACTCTGTCATGTTGCACGAGCTGTGCGTCGAGTTGCTCCGCTCGTTGTGTAGCCCTACGTCGACATTGCATTCCTTTTCCTTGGTCGAACAGAATGGGATGGGAATGGACCTTTGGCCACATGCCATACGGTTGGTTCATCGCTTAAAAGAATATTTTCTTGGATGTCCACTGTTCTTCGAATAGGCGATGCTTGGAAAGCACATCGGCGAGTGTTTTCCAAACAATTCCAACAATCGAACCTATCTGTGTTCTGGCCAATCTTGAGGACGGAAACGTACATGCTCCTTCAGCGACTGCTCCACTCTCCTCAAGATCTGATGGAGCATCTTCGATTGTAAGTCATGTTGGAGGCCTTGAAATTGTATTCCTTCTCACTCCTCTAACAGTAACTCTGCCAGCCTTATCATGAATCTCACATATGGGATAAACATCGCTCCCAAGAATGATCGGTACGTCGAAATTGCCGAAAAAGCGCTTGCAGGAATGGCAGAAGCCGCCAAACCCGGCGCATTCCTTGTCGATTTCCTTCCGCCACGTGAGCAATTACCTCCGCTGATTCCTCTGATCCGGTTTCCTAACCTTGTTATAGTCAAACATATGCCGTATGTTACTCCATTGCGTATTCGACATATCTCGCTCACATGGATTTGAGACAGTGAATGGTTTCCTGGCGCAGAATTCAAAAAAAAGGCGGAAGAGTGGAAGGCTGCGGTCATGGAGATGCGTGACGCTCCATTTAAGTCTATTTTGCAAAGAATGGTGCGGTATACAATGGAACTGTCAGTGTGATCTAGCTGACGAGAACGCTTAGACAACCGGAACTGCTCCTACATGCTTCGTTTCAAACCTCATCAATGAGTTCGACTCAACTAACAGCCTGAAGGAAAATATAGAGACTATCAAAGCAGCTGCTGGAATGTCTTACGCCGGTTGAGTCGTTTTTTTTTTGTATCGTTATCTAATTCGCGAACGTCTCATTCAACGGACTCCTTGATTTCGTAGCCGGGACGGAAAGTGTGCGTTCATGAAACAGCTTTAACATCCCCGACATAGTCTTATGGACCATAGTTCTCAGCGTCCCTGTCGTCCTTTATGCTGGCAATGGTCCTGTATCCGGACGTGAAACTCAAAGCTCAGGAAGAGTTGGACAGTGTTCTCAACCATGCCAGGCTCCCAGATTTCAATGATAGGAAAAATCTTCCTTACATCAGTGCGGTAGTGAAGGAAGTTCTAAGGTTAGTGTGCGTTTTGCCTCACCAAATTTCATGCTTGATCCGGTGAATAGATGGAGTCCCGTCGCTCCACTTGGTGAGCGTGTAGGATGCGTAACGAGGCGAATTCAGGTTAAATTCTGTCAAGGTTTGCCTCACATGGTGACCCGAGATGACGAATACGGCGGTTACTTCATTCCCGCTGGCACGACGGTTGTAGGCAACAGCTGGGCAATTCTTCATGACCCGCATCATTATCCTATGCCTGAAGTGTTCAATCCGGATCGTTTCCTTGACAAGGAGGAAGGTTATCTCTCCCCTGCTGATCCGCTTTCCGTGACGTTTGGGTATGGTCGTCGCATCTGCCCTGGTCGATTCATCGCAGACGTCCAACTTTGGCTTTGTATTGCTTGCATTCTTTCGGTATTCGATATTACACCTGGCGTCGACGGTGACGGTGAGGTGAACAAAGTCGAAGCTAGTTTCACGTCTGGAATGATCCGGTGGGCCACTATCTTAACCACTGAAGTACCGTACGAGTCACTTACATCCGCTTCTCATCCGCTGGGCCGTACAGTCACCCTCTACCGTTCAAGTTCGAGATCGTTCCTCGGGGCGAATATGTGAAAACTCTGATCGAACAGACCATCGAGAATTCCTGAATTCTTTTCTGTTTACACCAGTACTCAATTCATTCCGCAGTCATTTATTCATTCTTGGATTTTAACTTATCAATGTGGCTAAATTGTTCTTATTGGGCAAAATTCAATGTGTTGCAATGAGGAAGAAAAAGGCCGTGTCATGTTGGCATGATAAAGCGAGCTAAGTTCAAACAAGTCATGAGACTGTTTGAAATGTGGGGATGTGTGCATACTTGTTCAGATGGCAAACCTCATCCGCAGCGCCAAGTCCGGAACCGATTGGACACAGAATGATCTCCTCGCTTACAATATTCGAGTCGAATATCGGGACGCGGTGACTTTCTTCCAGTCTCCCAGCCTTCCACCCCCTGCGGTCGACAATGAAGTCCTCACTTTAAACAGCCCGGATGAGGCTCTTCACGACGAGGTGTACACTCTCCTTCGCACTCTAGACCTCGCGATGACCTCCCCTGCGGGCGAAGAATCTGCAGTAGACGACTTTACTGTCAATCTCTTCCGCGTCCTAGGATATACCGGTAGAGGCAGGGTCGCGCGAACCAGGAAGGATATCCCTCTGTTCATCTGTGGCGAAGAGAGACACGGCAAGACAGACGTCTGCATCCTCGATAATTTCGACATCTTGCTTCTCGTTCAGGAGGACAGACGATACCTAGATGGCACTGACCCAGAGCCTCAGCTCATTGCCGAGGCAATCGCTGCCTTTAACGCCAACAATGACACTCGCGTCCGAGCGCTGGGGCAGGCTCCCGTGGAGAGGAAGGTTATGCCCGGGATCACTATGAAGGGCACTATGCCTACTTTCTACAAGATCCCCATTACAGCTGCTCTTGCCAAAGCAGTTCAATTTGGACAATATCCAGAGGTGGAAACCGTTATATATGCACATCTCCCCGAAGTGCGGAGACCCGCTCGCCGCTACAGTGAGGGTATGAGGCCTTTGGACAACAGGCAACGCATATTGTCATGCTATGAGGCGTTCAGGCGGTTCATTTGAGGTGTCGATTGTGGCTGTACAGTTGGTGTCTTATGGACGTTTGGATGACGACCTCAACGGCACGCTTAACCCGGGCCCGCGGCGCATCCTGACCAACCATGTATCGGCGGTTTAAGCATGCGAGGAGCATGAAGGGCGGATACGTCGATGCTTAGCTGAGGGTGCACTCTCTCCACCCATTACTAGCTTGCTGTATTCTCTGATAGTAGTACATCATGCCTGTATAATTTTTATGGTCTGTAGTATACAGAGTCATACCGCGCCATTTTCTCAGGCGAGACCTCGCTTGCCCTCCAGATCACTGTAAGGTACATAATACATTAGACATTTATTGCTTCACAGGCGACACTAGATTGCGGAACATTTGTGAATTCTGTATTGCTCGAACAACCTAAGCTCCCGGTTGATAATGAAATGCGCTACTCTCTCCCTCCATGGCGTCTGAATTGCGTTCTTGAACTCGGGGAGGCCCAGAAAGCCATCCCGCTCGAGTTCATGGATAGCGAGATAATCAGCATAAGGCTTGACGTCGTCTGTGGGCTCCAACTTGACACCCCGGGAGACAGACTCGATGAGTTTATATCGGCGTCCACACAACCATCCAGGAATTTTGGCCAGCAGGCCCATATGCTCCTCGTTATACCATTTGTTAAATTCCTCCTCGCCATCCAAGGTGACTTGCATGTGGACGATAAAGACGAAGCGGGCTGGGAGAGATGAGCGGGAAACACTGGGATGGGTATAGGATATGAGATGCTCGTATGTTTTGCGATTGATAGTAGCAAGCTGGGGCATAATTTGCTTCTCCCGGTCCGTGGCCTTTTTCGGCAGAGCCTTGTATTCGTCGCTCTGTGCGACATCGGGAGAAGCGAGGTCGTACAACGTAAGCCAAGAAGGTGTTTGAGAATCGACTGCTTTGTAACGAACACAGGTGAGGACACCCGGAACCTCTAGACGAAGAGGAACATGATCGTTCTCATACCAGTCTAAGGATGTAGGTTAGGGACGACGATTACGGACAAGTCGATTACGGATGACTCACCGTGGAAGTCCTTCTCTGGCACCCTGGGACCTGGCTCAGCATAGACCAGTATCAAGCCTTGAGCGGGATTGGAGAATGTCTTGGCTATCATGGGCAAAAGATGATGGTTACGGTCCACCTCCCCTTCCGCTCAGCGGGTCCAGTTTTATGTGGTAGAGAAACAAACCAGTTCGTGGTGTAAACCGTTCCAGAGCAAACCGATGATGGCGTCGCAAGGAAGTCGAGTCGTAGATTCTCAGAGATGATGAGCCGATGCTATGCATCTCGAACCCGGTTTCTAAAATATGAGCGACACGGGTGAAGTCGAGGAGACTGGGTGACGTGAAATTAGAACTTTGGTTTGGCTCATTACCTGTTGTGGCTGTGCAAATTTTTGTTTCTCTGCAACTGTCTGTTATGGGCGTAAAGAGGAAGAGGGATAAGGACGTCGGCTTGCCCAAGGTACGTCTTTTGTTATTTCATCCGATCCGAGGCAGCGAGCTGATTATCTGTTTCGTGATTCATTTCAAAGGGCAAAAAACGAGAAGAAGATAACAAGCCTGAGGTAGACGAGTTCGCAGGACAGGACGAGCCAAATAGCGATTCAGAGGTTCCAGACTCTGGATCAGACAGCGAAGTGGAGGAGAACAGTGATGTGAACGAGTGGGATGGTATTTCTGGCCAGCAAAATAGCGCAGACGGCGCAGGGCATCCAACGTCGAAGAAATTGCCGACTGGGGAAGAATTGCGTGCCATGAAAGATGCAGCAGACCTGTTTCGGTCAAATTCATTCAAGCTTCAGGTGCGTTGTAGATCAACCTTTTTTCCCATGCGAACGCTCGTCGACTTTTATCACCATGGCTTAGATTGACGCATTACTACCTAATGTACGGCCAAAGGAATACCGGATACCGCCCCTGGAACGATTTCTCCTCGCCTTGCATACATTTCTCACGTCTCTTCCATCCGTCGCACCTCAGCATCCCTTGGAAGCTGCAAGAAAGCTGCTCAAGAGGAATGTCTCCGTCCCGTATTCTTCACCCCTTCCTACTGAGGACGCGAACTGGAGGGTTGCTTTTGAGAAACCGAGCGACGTCACGTTAGTCGGCAGCTGGGCCAACAAGCTCAGCGTCAAGCAGAAAGATGAACTACGATTCGGAGTCGATCTTGCACTCCAAATGCCAGATGTATGTCAGAAAATTCCCTCCGTCGCGGGACCATGCTGATTTTCATGTCAGAGCCTTTTCCAAGAGAAGGACTATCTGGACGGTCGTTTTTTCCACAAAC
>JACXWH010009602.1:0-22072 GCA_018093805.1 Macrocybe sp. IBSDJ1 | reverse complement strand
AAGGACTCCCAGATGTACCAGTAGCGCTAGGCTTAATATTCCTTTTGCCATCATCTCAAGACCACTCTCGCACTTAGTCTGCCCGAGTCCTTCTGAGATTCATCTAGCCTAACAACCAGATCACCTTCGACAGCATCAAGCACGTGGTGACAGGTCATGAGTGCTTGACAACAATCAATTATGATGCCCTGGATTCGAATAACATCTACGTTACTACGGATGTGAGTGATTTCGCTTCAGGTGGCATCCTCTCGTTTGGACCATCGTGGGAGACAGCATGGCCGGTGGCATTCAACTCGACTACATTCAAGGGCATAGAGCTTAATTACCCAGTGCACGAGAAGGAGCTACTCGCCATTATCCGTGTTTTGAAGAAGTGGTGCCTGGAACTGCTGGGAGTGTCATTCCTGGTGTACACTGACCATAAGACCCTGTTGAACTTCCAGAACCAATACGAACTCTCCAGGTGACAGGCGAGGTGGATGGAGTTCTTGTTGCAGTACGATCTTCGGTTTGTCTACATCAAAGGTGAAGACAACACAGTAGCAGATGCACTGTTCTGTATCTCAACTGTTGCGGCATCGGACTTGATGTCTGCAGACAAACTCGCACATATGCCATGGGCAATGGAGAGTGACATGGAGGGCATTAGTGTTGCACCTGTGGTGTGCATATTTGAAGGTCCTGAGGTGACACGACTCTCATCAAAGGCATTGGCTGGGTTGGCCAGCATGGATCCTGCTCCAGCTGCTGAGGCATTTATAGGAAACATGGCCAGTGCTTTACACGAGCTCAAGATGGAGGACGATCTCCTCAAGGAAATCCAAGCCAGTTATGCATCAGACCCATGGTGCACCAAGTTGCCAAATGCGCAGAAGAGCCTTGAATCTGTTGCCTTGTGGGATGGTCTCTGGTTCATCGGCAATTGGTTAGTTATACCGAGGATCCCCAGGCTACGTGAGCGCATCTTTTGGCTCAGACATGACTTGTTGGGACACTTTGGCTTTGACAAGACATATGGATTGCTGTGTGAATTGTTCTACTGGCTGAACATGCAGAAGGATCTGAAAAGCGGCTACATCCCCAGTTGTGATGAATGTCAATGTAACAAGGACAGGACGAAGGCCGTCAACTCCCCTTTACATCCATTGTCTATGCCTGAGGATCGCAGGTCATCCATGGTGATTGACTTCATAGGTCCCTTACCAGAGGAGGATGGTTTCAACAGCATTTTGATGATGACAGATCGGCTTGGACCTGACATACAGCTAGTCCCATGCCAGATGGATATGAACACACCCAAGTTTGCGACCTTGTTTTTCAACCACTGGTACTGTAACAACGGGCTGCCAGGCAACATCATCTCCAATTGGGATAAACTCTTCACATCTGGTTTCTGACACTCTCTTACACGACTTGCAGGTGTATCCTTAAGATGAGCTCCTCAAATCATCCCCAAACTGATGGTGCTAGTGAATGCACAAACAAAATGGTCAACCAGCTGCTGCGGTACTACATGAATCATTCACAGAAAGGGTGGGTGGCCGCACTGCCCTGCGTGCGATTCCAGATGATAAACACAATCAATTGGTCTACTGGGCTATTACCATTTCAACTGTATATTGGATGGTCACCTCACATAATTCCCCCATTGCAACCATGAGATGAGGTGACCATGGAGGAACAGACCACAGATGGAAAAGACGCTGAGGTTTTTCTCCAGTGAATGCAATTACTCACAATGGAGGTACAGGATCAATTACTAGCAGCCAAGATCAACCAAGCCTTGAGCCATACGCCGAAGGGTGTGGAACAGAAATATGAAGTAGGCACCCATGTAATGCTGACCACAAAATATCACTGCAGAGAATATCGAAAGAAGGGTGAAGGGCATGTAGCCAAGTTCATGCTCAGGTTCAATGGTCCCTACAAGATCATAGAGGCATGGCCGGAAAGATCGATCTATACACTTGATTTATCAAATTTGACTAATATCTTCCCAACCTTCCATGCTTCAGAGCTTCAACCCTATCACGAGAATGACGACAACGAATTCCCTTCAAGATGACGTGAATGGCCAGGACCGATCATTACAGGAGATGGACAGGAGGAATGGCAGGTCAAAGAAATCATTGACGAATGGAAGCGTGGCCATGGAGTACAATACCTCGTTCGATGGAAAGGATACGGACTGGAGGATGACAGCTGGTTGCCGGGTAGGGAGATGGAGGAGTGTGAGGCATTGGACAATTGGATTACGAAGAAGACATGGACGAATACATCGTGAACATCTATGCTGGACACTGAACTTCCCCACTGGTAGCTTTTCTCCAACATGTCATTGGGGTTTTTGATGTACCCATACATTTCATCTTTTAGAGGAGGGAAGGGTGTAAGCCTGGCTTACAGCCCTTGCACGACGAGGCCGACTGACCACCAGACTGATGTACTCACATGATCATATTGCTTACTCATACAACACGCCCTATATATACTGCTAGCTACGATTGAGGAATCCAATCCTCCCTTTGTAACTGTTCTCTCTTGTTCCCTATTAGTGTTGCATGTAATGTGTGCTTCCAGTGGCAAAGAGTGTGGTGAGGATAATCATAATAAAAGTGAAAAGGATGGCAATGAGTTCCATGGCATGTGATGTTAAAGGAGTTTGGTGTGTGATGTGATTTGTCAAATAGTACCATGTGGGCAGCATGCGACCATTGACTCCCACTTCAGTTAGGTCCAGAGAAGGGATGGGTGCCTATTAAACTGCGGATGGGTCAGCTCAAGTCTCCGCCACAATGGGAACACCCCAAACAGCAGTCAAGGAAGGTTTTATTGTCAGAAGTCCCAGCAGTCTGGTGACTCCTTTCTCATTTCGGATCAACACACATTTCTGACAATGACCTTCAAGGGCATGTTTGAAAAGGGTGGTTGATGGATGGAGACTGTCCACACATCCAAGTCCTCCAGTCTCTCTTGCTTTGGTATGTCCCAGGTCAGCAAACTACCCAGTCAGACACATGGTAGGGCTCTCCGAAGATTACCCTAGCACAGCCTTGTGATGTTCGATTCGGATGGGGTCAGACTCAATGTTACCCCTAGTCCTCTCGCACTTCCAAATGCAATGAATAAAGACCGATGACAGAGACCAGAACAAAGGTTGGTGCAGGGTGGGGAGTAGTGGTGGAAAGTAAAAATGTTAGTTTTAGTAGGAGAAAGAGTTGTGATGATGCAGCAAGTTCCTTTGGTTGCACAGCACTCGAGGCTGTCAGGCAATGAAGGGAGGATGGCAGAGGAGAGAGAGAGTAGTGAGGTGTGCAAGGGCTAGCTTCGAGCTTTTGCTATACAAAAACAAATCTGCACACAGGTCACTCTAACTAACTCAGAGATGAGAGGCAGGGAGAAGTATGCTAATATTTAGCCAGCTCAAAGCTGGGTTCTACTATGTACAATTTAGCTATTTATATGTTACAACTCCTGAACACGGACCATGACTATGCTATCCTCATGTTACATGAAACCCTCAACCCTTGTCTGCATAAGTAAGGATTCGACTGCACTCCTCATATTGTCCTGCAGATGCTGTGTAATAACTCTTCACCCTAGTCAGCGCTGACATGTCGTTGTCATAGGGTTTCCTCAAGTCGTTGCATTGTATCTTGTTTGTCACGTTGTAGTTTGTATCATGTGTTCATCATGTGATCTTGAGTCATGTGCCCATTGTCAAGATAACGATAAGTCTTGAAATCATAACAACATGAGTGCTCTCCTTTCCATTGCGCAATTTGAGCCATCCATATTCAGCTGACACAGAATCTGCAACTATTAGGGAATGCCCTTCACCCTTCATGTATGGTTTTGCTGTCTCTGATTCATGAACCCATCGGGTCTTCCTCTGATTATTTGCATAAAAGGTTGACTCATCGTGGAACCACAAGACCACCCGACAGCACCCACCCAGGTCATCAACACTGTCTGCATTCAGCCAGATGACAATGCAGTCTTGAAGCTCCTTCAGTGCTGGCAAGAAGACTATGTCATGGTAGTGGACGATATCTTCACGTTCATGACCATCAGCATACTGCCCTTTCAGATCCTGTCTCCACTGATAGCCCATCTTCCACATCCAACATTGCACTGTCAAAAGAGAAATAGTCTTGGTACGTTTGAGACGCTCCAGGACTTCTGGCTGTGCAACGTATTTGCTACGCAAAACCAATTCTGCGTGCAGGTCACTCTAACTAACCCTTAGAGATAAGAGGTGGGGATAGGAATGCTATTATAAGCCAGCTCGAAGCTGGATTCTACTAGGTACAATTTAGGTATTTATATATTATGACTACCAAGCACGGACCACGACCATGCTAGCCTCATGCTGCGTGAAACCCTAAGCCCTCGTCTGCATGAGTCAGGATCCGACTGCACTCCATGCGTTGTCCTACAGGTGCTGCGCAATAACCCTTCGCCCTAGTTAGCGCTGATGCGTCGTTGTCGTAGGGTTTCCTCGAGTTGCTGCATTGTATCTTGTTTGTCACGTTGCATCTATCACGTGTTCATCATGTGGCTTTTGAGTCACATGCCAGTCGTCAAGATAATGATTAGCCTGAAATCGTAACATTACCCCCCTCTTAAGGATTGCATCCTCGCAATCATGTTCTTCTTCTTCATCATTCTCCTAATTCTTTTGGTGCTCGTCCTCACCTACGATTTCTTTGTTCCGACGTTGTTGCCACACCTGCCAAGCCACATCCAGGTGATCTTCGACCTCGCTCGGATCCGACATCCAGCTGGTAAGGGTCCTCTTCCTCGGGAGCGTTTTCATTTGTTGACCTCGTGGGCAGACCCAGACTTCATCAGCCGTGTGGTCGAACAAGACCTTCGGCGCTTGGGTCTGTTGGAGGTGGGTGCATACTACCTTTTTCAGTGCAGGTCGGGGCGGGAGTTGACGCTGTCCTTTTTCTAGGGATGGTGCCTCAGGATTCTCGCGATGAAATTTCGTGACCGCGTCCGGCGCATCTCCATTAACATTTTCGGTGGGTTCCCAAGTAGCGTCTTCGAGCGGGTATCCCTTCCAATGTATTCTGTACTGTAACTTTCCTTGGTTCCATCGAGAATTTATCACAGCCTCTACTTCATACTGTTTCTCTCCTTCCACGATAATGGGAGGAGGCCGTTTAAGAATCGTTACCGCTTTTTGTCACGGAAACGCCGGTGCCGTGTACGGGGTGAGTTTGGATTCATTTCGGATGGGGTGAATTTGCCAATGTTCTGGTAACTCGAGTTCATATGCCGATTCTCCGATTCGTCGTTTGACTTTGAAAGGACCAAACTGTTTGTCATTAAGTTTATCGGTCGGCCGGTCGGTTGTGATATTCGTTCCTTCCAGCCAGACCTGATCACCCTCATGATATTCTCGGGCGGGCTTCTGTTTCCGGTCATACGTCCGTTTCATTGTCTCTGCGGCTTTTAGCAAGGAGGTTTCGGCTTTGGTGCGAATTTCCTTCATCATCTCAGTGAATTCCTCAGCAGTCTGTGACTTAGCATTATGCCTCGGAGGTTCTTTTCCGGTGTATGGATGTCACCCGTAGTTCAAATAAAACAGGGAGTATCTGGTCGCTGAGTGAATCTGATTGTTGTAGGAGAATTTGGCCATTGGTAGCCAATCTGCCCAGTCATTTTGCCGATAGTTTACGAAGAGTTTCAGGTATTGTTCTAATTCCTGATTAACTCGTTCTGTCTGTCCGTCGGTCTGTGGATGATATGGCATCAAGGGGGCTCCTTTAATTCCCAAAAGTGTGTAGAGGTCCGTCATGAACGCGGAGACAAATTGTCTTCCTCTGTCACTGATGACTTTCTTTGGGAGTCCGTAACTTGAGAATATGGTGTCGCGTAGATTGCGAGCGACTCCTTCTGCCATAATTTCCATGTTGACTGGTATGAACTTGGCTCCTTTCGTGAACCGGTCTACTGTCACCATTACGCCATTGAATCCATGAGATTCGGGGAGTGGTCTGATGAGATCGACAGATATGATCTCCCATGGTTCCTCCAGTACTTCATTCGGGTGAAGTGGGGCATGTTTCCGATCTCTGATGATCTTCGTTCATTGGCATTTGTCACATCCTTTGACATACGCCTTGATGTCATTCATCATTTTGGGCCACCAGAAGTTGCACGTGATTAACTCGTGCATCTTTGTCTGTCCTGGGTGTCCCGAGATCTGGTCCGAATGATAGATTTCGATGATCTGTTCCCTTATCTTTTGGCTCTTGGGAACATAGTACTGTTTCAGCCATGTAACGATTCTGTCGTTTTCCTCCCAGCCGTGTTTGCCTTTGTCAAGATGTTTCTGGATCTCGGGCTCTCTTTGTTTCCAAGCCCTTTTGATCTGGTCCAGAATGTCCTGGAATTCTGGTGTCGGCGTGATCTTTGCCATGAAAATCTGGCGAAAATTCTCTGGCTTTAGGAGTACGACATTTTCGTTATCGTTCTCCCCCTTCTCATGGTCTGGTCATCTTGACAGACTGTCTGCCTTCATCATCGATTTCCCGGGTTTGTGTTCCAGAACGAAATTGTAGTCCTGAAGTTCCAAGATCCAGCGAGCTTGCCAGCGATTCAGCTTCTGAGGCTTCCAGAAATATTCAAGATTTTTATGATCTGTCCAAATCTTGAATTTCTGTTTAGCACCACAAAGGTATTGGCGCCATTCCTCTAGTCCGGTCATAATCGCGAGCATCTCTTTGTCATAGATCTCATAGTTCCGTTCCATCAGGTTCAATGACTTTGACATGAAAGCCACTGGTCTCCAGATACCATTGGATTGTTCCTGTGAAAGGACGCCTCCGATTGTGTAATTTGAGGCATCGACTTCCATTCGGAACTTTCTGTCATCTCGGGGCATAGAAATGATCGGCGCTGAGCTGATCTGATTTTTTAACCTGTCGAATGCATTGTCTTGGGCCTTTCCCCATGTCCAGTTGGCTTTTCCGGTTAGCTCTGTCAAAGGTTTCGCGATCTTTGCGAATCCCTCGATGAAGCGCCGGTAGAAGTTGCAAAAGCCTAGGAATTGCTGGACGTCCCTTTTGCAGGTGGGTTTTGGCCATCCTTTAATGCCTTCGACCTTAACGGGGTCCATCTTTATGCCATTTTCCGAGATGATCATTCCGAGGTACTCTACTTCCAGTTGATGAAATGAGCATTTCTCAGATTTCAGGTAAAGCTTATTGTTCTTTAGCTTTTCCAACACATATTGAACAAGTTGTCTATGTTCATTCAAATCCTTATTGAAGATGAGAATGTCATCCATGTAGATTACTACGTGTCCCTGATCGATTTCGTCTATAAAGATCATGTTCATCATAGTTTGGAAGGTAGCCGGTGAATTCGTCAGTCCAAAGAACATGACCTGGGGTTCGAACATTCCCCGGTTTGTCCGAAATGCAGCTTTCCATTCATCGCCTTCTTTCATGCGGACATTGTTATATCCCCATTGGATGTCAAGCTTCGTAAAGAACTTCGCTCCCTTTAGTTTGTCGATTAACTCTTGGATTAGGGGGAGCAGGTACTTGTTCTTTATCGTCATGTCGTTTAACTTCTGATAGTCCTGTACAGGTCATAGGGATCCGTCCTTCTTTTTCACGAAGAAGAAAGGCGAGGCCATCGGCGATTTCAACGGTCTGATTCGTCCAGTGTTTAGATTTTCATCTAAGAAGATATCCAACTGTTTCTGTTCATCTAGCGTCAGAGGATAGACCTTGCAATCCTGGAGTTTAGCTCCTGGAATAAGTTCGATTGCGTGGTCCCGAGGTCGTCGTGGTGGTAATTCATCGAATGACTCTTTTCCGAATACTGAATCCTTGAAACAGTGGTATTCTTCTAGTATGATTTCTTCAAAGGTTTTAGCCTTTGTCGCTTTTGCTGTTGCTTCAGCCAGTTTGGAAGCCATCGTTTGGAAAGCCCTTAGATGGAACTCTTGGTTCATATCAATCATCAAGAGTTTTTCTCCATTTTTTGAAGTCTACCTCATTTGTCTCCATAGAGGTGTCATCATCTTCAGGGTTTTCTTTTTGGACAATCCATTGACACTCTTCAGGGCATTGGTCAAACATGATCTTCTCTGTCTTCCAATTGATCTGAGGGTTGTGATGCTTAACCCACTCATAACCGATGAAGATCTGGCCCTTTCCGAGTTCAGTGACCGAGAAGATCATTCGCTTGACGTGATCTTGGACCCGGACTCTTAATTCCACATATTCACATATATCACCTGCCATGTTATGGGTTCTGTCTGCATTGTGGACTGGAATAGGAATCAGGTATCTTTTTGTATTGATTTCCTTTTCCTTAATGAACTTCCGATCTATGCAAGATCCGGTGCATCCCGTATCAAGCAGAGCTTTTACACTGTATGTCCGTCCAGTGTCCAGAGTCGTGATCGTCAAAGGTACATCCATCTGATTTCCATTGCTGCCTCTGACAAATCGTGGTTTTTGTCTGAGGTCGAGCAACGTGTGAAGTGCATCGTGGTCATTCATCTGATTGATCTCACGAAGTTTCTCCAGTGAGATGTCCTTCTGTCACAATTGATCTGTCCATGCCTTAAGAATCGAGTACGCTTTAGACTCGTCCTGCCGATAAATCTGTTGAGCCACCCAGGGTAGAGTGTATCCTTTTACGAGACTGAACTCTCATGCACCTTCTCGTTCGAAATATTCTTTAAGGTCGGGAATATCCCTTATATTCATATTCGACGATACATAATCAGCCAGCGAAGTGGTGCTTCTTCCCAGCTCTATCAAAAACCCTGTTTTAGCTCTTCGATCTTAGCAGTGGCAGCGGTCTCATCCTGCGTTTCTATGTTCCGTGTGACATATTTTGGCCGGGGGTTCGTCAGGCAATTACGTCCGATATGTCCTTTCTGTCCACACCGGAAGCAGCGGCCTTCGCGCCTCATCCGGTCGACATCCATGGCATTCGGGTCGGGCATTCCTTGAACATTACTGGTTGCTAGTGCTGGAGTTTGCTCCTTAGGTGCCGCGGTCCCTTGTGCCGGTTTCTGTGTTTGCTTGGGAGCGAATTGCTCCTTCGCACTGAATTCCTTTTGGGCCTGGCGATATTGCCGGTCCAGTTCTGTCACACGTTTGTACCACCAATCGATGTCCTCCTCGCGGACACCTCCTAGTTCGATAATACGTCATCCGAGCACCTGGTCGAGTCTGTGTTTAAAGATGTCGATGAGGGTGATGTCGTTATATTCCGTCAAGGGAGCCCAGCTCCGGAATTTGACAATGTAGTCCTCAACCAGTCGTCGGTGTTGCGATAGTTCTTTAATCCGGATAATTGCATCGTTCCATGTCTCCATAGTCATAAAGAATTCGCGGGCCTCTGCCTTGAAGTTCTCCCAGTCCTTGAATGGTGGGAGGTGTCCAAGGGGATCTGTCCTGACTTCCGGAGTGTTAGCCATTGCCGGCGTAACGATGCGGCCATGTTCCCAATCATCATAGGTGGAGTGGTTTCTGAACTCCTGCCTGCATCCGTTTAATTCCGTTTTGAACTCTAGCCACTCTTGTAGCTTTGAGTCTGCCCAGTTCTGTGCACGATCGGCCTTGCCTCCCGTGATCCGTTGCAATGCATAAGTGGTCATGTCCCATTTATTGGTGATCTCTTCTTTATCGAAGTAAACTTCCATGTGTCGAAGCCAACTTCCGATCAGGCTGGGATCCCCTTTATATGGATCCAGCGGTTCCGATTTCGTTCTCTTGGGCTTCTTGCCCAAATCCAGTTCTTCTTTGATCACGTCGATCAAAGTTCGTGTAGCATTCTGAACCTGTTCGGCCTGCTGCGGGTTGTTTCGGAGGGTGCCCCAGGCTAAGGCTAGAGGGTTTGCGGCGAATAGGGTGGTGAGGATAATGGTGATGAAGGCAAAGAGAGCGGCGATGAATTCCATGATGTGTAATGTGAATGGGGTTGGGTGTGTAATGTGATTTGTCGAGTAGTACCGTGTGGGCGGCGCGCAACCGTTGACTCCTACTTCAGTTGAATCCAGAGAAAAAGGGTGGTGCCTGTTAAACTGTGGATGGGTCAGCTCAAATCCTCGTCACAAAGGGGATGCCCCAAACGGCAGTCAAGGAAGGTTTCGTCATCAGAGATTCCAGCGGTCTGGCAATCCCTTTCTCGTTTCGGGTCAACACATGTTCCTGACAACAAACTTCAAGGGCGTCTTTGAGAGGTGGTCGATGGGTGGGGACTGTCCACACGTCCAAGTCCTCCGGTCTCTCTTGCTTTGGTACGCCCCGGGTCAGCAAACTACCTGGTCAGACGTGCGGTGGGACTCTCCGAGGATTATCCCAGCACAGCCTTATGATGTTCGATTCGGACAGGGATGGACTCAACGTTTCCCTTAGTCCTCTCACGCTTCCAAATGCAATGAACAAGGACCAATGATAGAGACCAGAACAAAGTTGGCGCGGGGTGGGGAGTAGTGGTGGAAAGGTAAAAATGTTAGTTTGAGTAGGAGGAAGAGTTGTGACAATGTAGCGGGTTTCTTTGGTCGCACGGCACTCGGGGCCATCTGGCAACGAAGGAAGGGTGTGGAGCAGAAGAGTAGAGTGAGGTGCGTTGGTGCTAGCTTCAAGCTTTTGCTACGCAAAACCAATTCTGCATGCAGGTCACTCTAACTAACCCTTAGAGATAAGAGGCGGGGATAGGAATGCTATTATAAGCCAGCTCGAAGCTGGATTCTACTAGGTACAATTTAGGTATTTATACGTTATGACTACCAAGCACGGACCACGACTATGCTAGCCTCATGCTGCGTGAAACCCTAAGCCCTCGTCTGCATGAGTCAGGATCCGACTGCACTCCATGCATTGTCCTACAGGTGCTGCGCAATAACCCTTTGCCCTAGTTAGCGCTGACGCGTCGTTGTCATAGGGTTTCCTCGAGTTGCTGCATTGTATCTTGTTTGTCACGTCGCATCTATCACGTGTTCATCATGTGGCTTTTGAGTCACGTGCCGGTTGTCAAGATAACGATTAGCCTGAAATCATAACAGTATTGAACCACATCCTTGGCTTTAATCCAGTTTCCAAGGCTTTGCAAGTGGATTTGAAGGTCTTGCATGAAATCCTTGTCATCGATACAAGAGCAACCAACATTTCACAATTTGTTCTCTGTTGGCAAGAATTCAGGATTGATGAGAAAGCTGCACGTCCATCTGCGAAGCTTTTTTGCAAAGCATGCCCCTCGACCAATCATTTTCATAGTCTTCAGAGATGCTGCCTCCCAAGCTGGTTCATCAGGCTTCTCTGCTTTCTTTTCTATGAAATTGTAACAGAAAGGATGCATTGCCACCAGTCGATCATGAGT
Organism: Macrocybe sp. IBSDJ1; assembly: GCA_018093805.1. Lineage (NCBI taxonomy): Eukaryota > Fungi > Basidiomycota > Agaricomycetes > Agaricales > Callistosporiaceae > Macrocybe > Macrocybe sp. IBSDJ1. The sequence continues at coordinate 10,705 of JACXWH010009602.1, read as the reverse complement.
TCTAACATCAAAACCTAGGTCCTTATATCCTCCTGTCCGTTTCGGAGGCTTCAAGATCGTATCCAAGTCCTCCATCATGCCTTGGACCTCGTGAATCTCAGGGGCAAAATGGAAGTTTTTTGGAGGTCCATAAGCCACATGACTTGGAGGGGGCTGTTCATCGTTGTCCTCGGTATCGCTTTCAAGGAAGGAAGTATCACATCCTCAGCTTCATCATCATCACTCTCATAAATCAGTGTCACGTCATCTAAAGGATCATCCTCAACCCATGATGGTTCCTTATCATCAATGTCAAGCCATTCCTCATCGATTTCCATTGGCTGGGCATGATTTTGATCAATGGCCAAGTTTCCTAATGGAGCTCTTGTCTGCCTGGCAGCTGTTGTGCGCAATGTCATCTCCGAGGCCTTATGGTGCCTTCGAGCTGCCTCGGAACATTTTGAACTAGGTATTATCTATTTCTCCATGCATCAGAGCTTTCTTTGAAAGTACGTTGTGCTGTACACTCACATTTTCCTTGCCATACTGGCAAGGCTGACTCCATTTTTTCGGTTCAAGGTTCATTTTTTTTGCATAAGAACCGAGGTTGCCAACACAGCTCTTAGCTTTGCGAACCATGTCGTTCTATGTGAGGTGTAGCATAAATGGTTGAATATTGCAGGTAGAGATGGCGAGTGGTGCAACAACTCGGGGAGACCACATTCCAAATATATCTATTATTATTAGCCGACATGCACCATTTCTTTTATAACTCCTCCCTCGTCGCAAGATTGCAAAATCTGCAACCATAGGAAATTCGGACAGGCATTTTTCTAGAACTTGGTGGTTTTAAAATTTCGATACACGTCGAACTGCAACTGGTATTAATTTTCCAATGATTTTCATCACGCTTTTCGTCACCCCAAGTCATGTGATGCGGTCGCTTTTGACTGAGGCCTACCTTATTCATATCCGTTAGACCTGAATGAAAAATTGTTATCATTGGATACGTAGGAAGTATGTACGCCATCCTGGTGTTATCTACATCAGTATAAAAGTACATCGGCATTTCTCAGAGCAAGGAAGCAAAAAACAAACGATGAACGGAAATAACAAGCAATGCATGAATAATGATAAGAAAAGGGGGTAGTAAGACAGATTGCAGTAAGTGGTAGAGGTGATAAGCAAGAGCAATGCGCAAACAGGAGCAGCGACTGGTTGCGTCTGTGTCGAATTCAACAACCAAGATCTCCCAGGCAATCAATATCATTCATAGATAGCGTGATTCCGTAGTCATCAACGCCCGGTGCTTTCGCTTTCGTGGGCATGCAAGGTATGTCCATGGAGGGCAAAGTTACCAGCGAAAACGTAGGTGTTACTGGCAAGCTTGATGAGGATGAGCCGCTTGATGAGCGTCGGCTGTCCGAGCAATCGGAGCTAAATGATGAACTCCGAGATTTGGATCCCGTCGACAGGGACGCCGGTGGAGGGTATGGGGTGGCAGAGTAAAAAGAAACTGTATCCTTGGACAATGGAAGTGCCTGTCTATGCTTAGGAAGACGTTTTGGATGAGAATATGCCTTTTGCTTTCGACGGCGGCGTAGAGGGGATGCGGTCCCAAATCTATCGTTGTCAATAGATAGAGGTACAGCAAAACAGCTGGCGGCACATGACGAGCGAGATTCGCCAACAGGAGACCGGATCAGGGATGGGAGAGGTGCTGCACAGACTACGACGTATTTCGAAGAGTTCCATGGTCCGTTAGGGTTGGCTTGAGCCGAGTGATCCTCAGAAGGATTGAGAGAACGAAGATCCCTTATGGAGAGCTTGTGGGAAAATGAAACAATCAAAGAGTCCATATCAGGCTCAACGTGACACCGCGAAGGCGACGACATGCATGGGCTGCGCATCCAAGTAGGCTCAGGAAAGGCGAAGTTTAGTGGTCCGGAAAATGGATCAAAGTTCTGCGGGCGTCGATACGCGGTGGGAAAGGCATGCTCAGGAGGGGTGTTATCGAATGAAAATCGAGTCTGATTGGATTCCCGGAACGGAGACTGATAGTGGCATAAACGTGGAATTCCTCAAAATTGTAATTCCACTCTTACCTCTGGCTCCGCTTGCGTGGCGTTTGTGCTTCGAGACTTTGGAGGGAATTTACTCCAAGGAGAGGGGGATGAGGCTTTTTGAGGTAATGATTTTGAATGTTCAACCTCTGGGATGAATAAAGTTGGCATTGTGGTAGCCAAAGAATCTAGCGAGAAATTGTGCGGCAAGCTGTCGGGTTTCAACTTTCGCAGTGGTCTCCCTTCCTTTTTGGCTCGATTGCGGTGATTCTGGAACTGTGGGTGAAGGGGTAAGCTTACCATAAGACACGCAAGTTGGAATCACCCACCCATACTTCGATTTGTCTTGATGTCATCATTGACTTTCTAGCCAGCGCAAGCCGATCTGGGGCTGAAGGGTAGGCATTATACTCGAAATATTTCTCGAGCAGGGGAACAAACTCCTGGAACATATTCAATGAAGATTTAAACCTGTCATGGTCCTTGCCAACCTGATTGAAAGCGGTCTTATGTTTTATTGATGTTTTCTCCCGCAACGTCCCTTGATGCTTATAGAATTGCGCAAACGCCATTTCTTTTGACATGGAGACTTGATTTTGATATTGAACGGTCACAATTCTGCTAAATTGCGCGAGTAAAGAGGAGAGGAAGGCAGGGTTGTCTCCAGGATGGAGTAAGAGTCCTTCGCAGGCGGTCTGATAATTCTTTTCGCACATGATGCGTGTTCGGTCGACAGATTGCAGGAAGACATTTGAAAGGGATGTAGCTTGGGCTGCTGGGCACCCATTCTTTATGAGTAATGGGGTTATTGCGTCTGGGGCAGGAAGATGTAGGCTGGGTATATCAGCTTTCACGAGTTTAGCCGGGAATGTGGTCGGCGGAACGGAGGCGCTTTTCTTGCACAGGGCTTGCATATTCCGGGAAATGGAGGCAATGTCCAGCAACGCACCATGATATGCAGAGTAATTTGGCTTATAGCAGGGGGGCTTCATGATGAGGGGCGGATAGAAGCAAACTGAAAGCTGTCGTGTTTTGGGCAATTCGAATTAGGCATGAGTACATAAGCACAATGTGCAAGCAGGAATCAATATTTGTTTATTTGTTTGCTTGTTTGTTAGTTCAATCAGGTGACGGGGAACGTCTGCGTTGTTCACCACCAGAGAACGAGCTCGCGCTCAATGGTTTACGGCACGGAATACGAACATAGAGATAAACTTGGCACGCTCTTAATTGCGTTTAATAGTTTATATAATTCCGCCTTGCTGCAACCTCACTCAAGATGTCTCGACTTGTTTGGAAGGTGGGAAAATTAACAACTTCGATATTTATGTAAGCACAATGTGACCGTCAGCTAGAAAAGCACCTTGCGCGGATACATTTTCCTTCGTCCTAATGACGCTTTCCATCGACGAAAGACTGTTCAGTGCAGAAAAGGAGCTCTTGGAGGCCCTGATTTATGGGGATCAGGCTCTCTCTACTTTCCATGAACGCTATCTAGGCCTCCTCCACGATCTGGAGAAGTTGCCCGAACGTGACGCCGACGAGGACACCATGGTCCGGAGAGGTGTGGCATCTTGGAGATTGCCAATACTTACAGAGCATCTCCTCGAATTCCAGACCATCTCCTCGGAAATGACGGGCCAATTCGAGGATGAGTTGGATAAAGTCTTCTCCAGCCTAATCCTAGAGGATACGCATGCGGGTCATGCCTCTGACTCGGATAGCTCTTGCCAGGACGCCTGTTCAGACTCGGATATCCGGTCAACCCCTCTATACTCATCTAATAAACGTTCGACACCCGCCTATCTTGAGCCGGCGTTTGACTGGCTCCGCAGAAACCTCTACAACCCTTATCCCTCGCGGGAGACGAAAACGCGAATTTCCCACGAAACGTGTACGGAGTTGAAGGATGTCGACTCGTGGTTCATAGAGATGCGGAGACGGATCGGATGGAACAAGATACGCAAGCAGCATTTTGGCAACCGACGCGTCGATATCCTTGATGCAGCCGCACAATATTTTCTGAAGAAGGGTGAATGTCCATTGAAACAGGACGTGCGACAGGCGTTTGTGCGGATGGAACTGCTGGTGAACGACATGTACGAGGAGCGATACGCTGAAACCAAGTTGGCGTCGAAGTTTGACAGTTCCGTGAAGGACATGACGCCGGATCTCAAAGTGGAAGCTGAAAGGCAACGAAGACAATATCAGACGATCTCATCGCGTAAACGACGTCTTTCCCTGTCCGACTCAGATTGTTCCTCACACCCCAAACGACCTCGTAACCACACCCTCGTACCAAGGCCTTGCGCCGTCTCTGATCCTCTCCCCATCTCTCAGCCTTCCGCGTTCGACTTCTCTCCGCTTTCCGTCTTAACCGATGATGTTGATTCCAATTTTCCGTTCGATGTTCAGCTTGGCGATTTTTCGCTGTTCAAGGTTCCATCTCCATCTGCGCAGTCGACGCATTCGAGTCCTCTTGTATCGCCTTCGTGTCCCCTGGAACTGTCCGCTTTCAGTTCTAGTTTCGAATTCGATCACTTAGACGATTTAATTTGGAACCCATCTGTGCGACAAGCGCCTGCGATCCCTGTCATATATGGTCTGAGGAGCCTTTTGTTTCAGCCTTTGCTTTTGCTAACCTACTGCGTGACATAGACCTGCTCGAAGCGTCCTTCAACATGTCGAATGACATTACAGCGTCCTCCGACACTGTCATAATCAATGATAGCTCCCCGCTTGCCCCCAACGATCTCGTCCCCAATATTGACTGGTCATCACAACCTTTTATCTCCACGCCAAATGGACCTAGTGTGCTTGACGAACTTCAAGGCATCGGCCTTCCCCCTTCGAGCGCTATATTTAATCCCACACCCGCAGAGCAAACACTGTCCTATGACTTTTATCATGTTTTGACCCAAGCAAGCAAAACAGAGAAGCAACGAGCTCTCACGGAAGCCAGGGAATTTAGTCGCAGGTTGGAGGCAGCTCTGGTTGTGTCGTGAATCTTCCTCTGCTGCCTCTTTGGCGCACCGTCTGATACGGCTTTCACCTTCAGATGACATCCAACGATTGTTCTGCGTTATTGCGGCGTTCTTCCTACATTTGCAAGCTTGTCATTGATCCTTATTTCTGCACCAATATCTTTGTAAACTTTATCGTTACCTCAATTCACTTTAGACAGGTCGCCATACTTATTTTGCTCTTAATATACCGCGACTTCAAACAGAACTCTCCATCAATAATATTTGTGGATTGGTACAAATAGTACAGAAAATGTTGACTATCATTACACGCATTGCGATGAAAACAAAAAAAAATAATAGTTTGGTGGATCAACAACAGCATATAGAGCATAGACGCACCACAGAATGAAAACTGCACAAGCATAACGATGACAGTTGGGGTATTTCGATCTTGGCGAATTGATGCGTGATACTCGCCTAGGGGCCATGCCGTACCTGGCAACATGTCCACGCATTTGAAGCGGGTTCGACAACAGTTATAGCCAGAAGCGCCACTTTCGGCGCCCAGCTCCAGGAAAGTCATGGTATCGCAGAGAGTCCCAGTGACAATTTGGTGGAAGCTCTTTATTAAAAAAGGCCAGTCCTTTCAAGACGAAAACGCGTCATCCTCCCAAACAGGTAGAGGAGGTCTCGGACATCGGCGAAGCATGCTCTTCAGGCAGACTCGTCGCTGAAGAAGTAGGACTCAAAAACAGGTTCTCCGAAGACATAGATGATAATGACGATGACGACGAGCGGCGTTCATCGCGCAAGGAAAGTCGAACATCTGAACGAGGCATGTCAGCTGAAAGGGATTGTAGAGATAGTGACGATGACACTGTAAAAGATGCTGGGGTGATTCCTTTGCGAGTCTGCTGATGCGAGATACCTGCATGTTTGGGCGTCCGTCTCGGAAGCCCCGCAATTTTCCGTCGTGTTGGTGCCCCGTCGGAACGGACGAAGGAAAGGGTCACGGGTTCGGAAAAGGCGCTAGGATAGCGGAAGGGACGGGTATGAGATGCAGGAGCTGGCATAGGTGGAAGCCATGTAAGTGCCTGGTTTCTGGATTGCGATGACGGACGTATAAGGGCAGGATGAGGAGCACGCGCAACTACGGTACGAGTGGCAGCAAACCAAGGCGTGTCTAAAGAGGATTTTCGGAATTGTTTTTTCAGAGAGATATCGCGTATAACGAGCTTGGCACTGAAATCTTCAATGAAATCGTCAAAAGCAATGGCTGAATGCGGTGGTCGAGAGGTGGCAGGTCGTCGCTGCCATACGGGACGCGGAAATGTGTAGTCCTCGACTACTTTTGGGAAAAACACAGGCTTCCCTGGCGGTGGATATGAGGTGGGGAAGGCATAGGGGGGTCTTATTGCAGATATAGAGCTTGTCTCTGGAGTTGTCGGTCTCGATTGCTGGAAAGTCATGTCAAGGGATATCAAAGGCTAGATTCGAGTATGAGCGTACCTCCAATTCTCTCTCAGCTTCATCAGTGATACTCTCGTCTGCAGAAAATTGCGTACATTCATGTCGTTCCTTCGGCAGGGTAAAGAACAGCGGCATTCTTTCTTTCAGAGGTTCCAAAGAGAGATTGAGAATCTTCGTATCTGGGTCCAATCTGCGAAGAGGTTTGCCCTCCTTCTTGGCGCGATTCCGGTGGTTTTGAAACTAAAAACTGACTCAGATTCTAAATGCAATCGCATGCCACGGTATGGAAAAGGTACCCAGACTTCAATTTGCCTAGGAGTCATCATGGACTTGCGTGCAAGGGTATTCCGATCGGCTGCTGAAGGGTACGCATTGTGCTGAAAATATGTCTCTAGGAGAGGCACAAATTCCTATTTGAAAGACATCAGAATCTGCGTAGAAATATAAAAACCAATTTACCTGATTGAATGCAGGTCTCGATGAGCGACCACTGTGCTTTTCCGAAAGCGTTCTGGCACGTTCCACTGTAAGCTGCTCCGCAGCCCTTAGTTTTTCCTCATACATCCGCTGGAACAAGCTTTTGATTTGTTCAAGGCGGTATGACAGTCGCGTGCCATCATTTGAAACCTCTCGGACGAGGGCACGAACAGTCTTCTGATATGTGGCGTCGAAGATGGTCCGAAACTGGTGAACGGTCCGAAGATACGAATCCGACAGCACCTGAGCAGTTTCAAGGGGGCAACCGCCTTCAGCAAGAGTGTCATGTAGGATAGAGGGAGTAGGGAGGTTAAGGTGTGGAAAAGGCACATCTGGGGCGGGCGCTGGCTCGCGTCCAACTTTGCACAGAGCAGCAAAAGTCGGATACTTTATATTCTCCGCTGCAGCGAGTATGGATTTAAGGGTATTTCGATATGGCGAGATCGATGTATTCATCAGCATGGGCAGCGAGGTAAAGGTCAGGTTTTCAGTTACAAGGACAGCTTCGACTTGAGGATGAGCAGGACGGCTTACATCAGCACAATGTCCCAGATTTCCATTGTTCTGTCCACAAGACCAAACAGGCATAACGTAGTCGACATGGATCGCAACCTGTCTTCAGCACCACAAACATTCGCCTTATCGTCCTCGAAGCTGCGATGAACGCAATGCTTACGCAGAGGATATCGATGATGGAGGGCTCTATTCTTGATTTCATCCTTGACCGTCCCTCACTATCTTCTTTCAATGTCGAATGGACGGCATTCGCATCAGATCTTCACACTGCCATTGACGCGAGCTTGGTGGACGACATGACGCTTTCAAATGCCTATATGCTAGCTGAGGATGTATCCGGTGTTATCGAGACGTTTACAGATCTCGATGTTTTTTCCGAGGCTTGCATCACGTCTCTAGTCGCTGAAGCGACCTCCATTTTGTCCAATGACCTATCCTCGCAAACTGCATCTCACACTTCCTCCACCGGCACATCCTGCGCCAGCAATTGCAAGAGAAAAAAACAGGTCTCTCAGACTCTCACCTCCATCGCAATTCCTGCCTACATCAAGGAAGCACACCAGTGGCTTCTTCATCATCTTCATGACCCATATCCGTCCGCCGCTGTTCGTAACGAACTGGCTAAGCAGACTTGTCGTACGCGCAAGGATATCGACAACTGGTTTGTCGAAACGCGGAGACGTATAGGGTGGACACACATGCGCAAAACGCATTTTGGCAACCGACGTGCGGACATCGTCGACGCTGCGCGTCGTGCATTTGTCGAGCAAGACTCTGAGCGCCCTCTCCCCTACAGCATGAATCGACAGTTTCTCAAGATCAAACGCTGCCTTCAAGATTTGCATGCGAATATTCTTTCTCGGACGAAATTAGTCTCTGATCTGGATAATGCCTTCGAAGACATGACGCCAGAGTTGAAGGAGCGGGCCGCCATTGATATTCGCAGAAGGCTCAAGGAAAAGATAGCCCGCCCCTTACAGGCAGCAGATTGTACTTCTTCCATTCCAAAGCAAGTACTGATTAACATTTTGTTTTTGACGGTTAGATCTCACCGTTTAACACAGCCTACACGAATTCTCTTCTGAACCAATCTCTGCATCCGTGGTTGTATCGACAGACAGTGATTGCGAAAATGGTGCTGGGAAACAGAAGAGAAAGCGTTGCGCATCCGATGCGGAGAATTTCATTTCCGCTAAGCGTCCTCGTCAGATGCCTGTTGGGATGCGTCCTCACTCTGCTTCCAATCCATTGCCATCCTCTGTTGTGCCTTCCACTATTGCGTCGTCAAATTGGTATCTGGATACTTGCTTCCCTTCGCCTGTTAGTGTCGAAGAACCCGACTTGCTATCTGATGCCGAGATTGAGCTTGGTAACTTTTCGGCCTATCTTGAAAAGGTGCGTGCTGCCGAAACGACCTTTAATAGCACTTATCGTAAGTTCTTCATGCTCACAATTATCGGTCGCGATCTTTCTAAGCGCGTTAGCTCAAAATTTGCTCTTAGCCGACGTCCTGGATCAACAACCCTTTGACTCTAATGCACCTACCGAGAATGCGAAAACCACGATTGACCTGTCAAATATCTTTCGGGATTCTACCTTTGAACACCTTATATGTGAGTTATTCGAATATGTCTTAAGTTCCTTGGAATTTTACTTGCTTGTTCGTTACAGCCAACCTTTCTGAATCTCTCTCTTCAGACAAGGACAACTTTAGTTTCATGTCGGCAAATACCGAAGAGATTTTGAATCCACACCCCCACGACGCTGCAATTATTGTCGATCCATTATTACCCACTCTTCCTGTCGTGAACTGGCCTTACGTTCCCTATCCGAATAACCTTGTTCTGAGTGATTTTCTCAGCACATGCAACCAGCATGACTTTTTGCTGCCCCAGGCTTGTGCAGTGGGCTTGTGAAGAATAGCCTAGTGGGTTACTCCCAAAATTCATTTTTGCTTGTTTGCTGAAGAAATACGAGTGGTCTTTAGCTAAAACCTTACTATCGTCATCTTGACATCGTATGATCATATGCATCGTTACATCGGTCACAAAGGGCGACATAATGCTTGTGTGTTTAGAATTGTGTAGCTTTAATGACGACCGCCCATCCCTACATCATCCTCGATCTTCCACTGACCTATCTCTTGCATGGCATTGGCGTCACCTGTTTCTAGTTCTGGAGTCCTTAGCAATTTGCTGACCATTCGCCAAGGATCCTTAGCCCCGCCGAAACGCAAAACTTCCTGTTTATACCTCTCCCCAGTAGCACGGTCGAGTGGGTTGTGAGAGAAGACTTTATCCCAGACTCTTGACGCAATGGCTCGATCAAACAAGTAGGAATAATATGTGGCTCCATAACCAAAAAGGTGCCCGAATTGTGTCTGGAACGATGTTCCCGGTACATAAGGAATGAGTCCACGTGTGTTGTGCAGGTTGGCAAGCACCATGGTGGAATCAAAAGTCCGGTCAAAGACGATTGGCGAATGATATATCTGGTCGACAGCCGCGAGAAGGATCTGTGAATAGGTATCGATGGATTGACATGGGTCATTATGATGATTTCCGACTTGACGAATGCCCAACGTGCCGTCTTTGTCGAAAAGCGAGAGGACTGTCGGAGAATTAAGGAAATGCTCCATCAGTATAGACGGTAGCTCAACGAAGTCTGTTGCGCATCGCGTCCCCGAGACGTTTTGATACTCTGTGCGCCCAATCATGGCTACAAAAATGAAGCGTAAGCAACCGGCCCAGTACAGAAAGACAGACTACTTACAATGCATTGCGTGGCCCATTTCATGGAACAATGTCAATACTTCATGCCACTCCAGAATCGTAGGTCCGCGTGATACCGACGGCTTTGCGAATTCGCAAAGGAGAACAACCAGAGGTAATTGATAAATCCCCCTTTGCCCGGGCAGACGATGGCGCTTAGCGGCTTCGAATTCCCGAGATTCCTGGATGCGGAGCTCGTAGCCCTCCAATGTTCCATCGCCTTCTTCGTCATCATCGTCCGTTCTCCGCGAGCAGCGTACGGTATAATGCGCTGCCCCATTCGCTTTCCCCCTCCTGGCAAATAAATCACAGTATATCCACCCGATGATACCCTTCTCTTCATCTATGACTTCCAGTTTATGCACGTCTGAGTGCCACACTTCACCTGAAACCGGTTGAGCTGGTCGAAGAGAGATTCCGTAGAGATGTCTAAATAGCCGTGATAGACCCATAAATACCGTTC
>JACXWH010009578.1:0-24187 GCA_018093805.1 Macrocybe sp. IBSDJ1 | reverse complement strand
CCTGCTATTCGATAGCGAGGGCAGCCTGAAGTTCAAGACGGAGTTGTGGAACGACATCCGGAAAATCATCCTTCCACAGATCGTCGACAAAGTAAGCCATCTTTAGAATCTCATTGACGGTACATTGACAGCCGTACATTAGGTCGGCTACATCCCTATCCCCCGCATCGAATACACTGACGAAGGACTCGATCTCGTCGTCGAAAACCTGACTTTATCCGGTCGCAATCTATTTCCAAACATCATTTCCCTCGAAGCGCACAACTATGTCAAGTTCAGTCCATACAACGCGATCCAAGACGAGTCCCATCATAGATTCACAATCTCCTTTGGTCAAATGCAAGCGGACATGCGCGACGTCGCCTTCTATTTCAAGAAGAAGACTGGTATGCCTAGAATGACGGACTCTGGGCTCGCGGACGTCGTCATCGGCGGTCAGGGGTTGCACGTACGTCATGACTGCGAATTTTCTGCTGTCAACTTTACGGGGTTTCTCCTCATAGGCACACGTAGTTCTAGTCAGCGCTGGAAAAGATCGGACATCTGTCTTCAAGATCCACGACATCCATGTTAAAGTGGAATCGTTGAAGTTCAGCATCCGTGATTCCAAGCACGACTTGTTGTACAAGACCCTCAAACCTTTGGCTACGGGCCTTGTCAAGAGGCAAATACAAAAAGCGGTTGCGGATGCGATTCAGACAGGCCTTGAATATGTTGACGGACAGCTTGTCGCTGTGCGGGATAAGATGGAGGCCGCACACACGGAAGAGGGAAAGAGCAAGACAGAAGCCCTTCAGGAGGTTCATACTCTTCTCAACCATGTGATTGCCTCACAGCGCTCATAGCATCGTACAGCTCTTCCAGCGACAGAAAGATGAGGTGTCGACAAAGTCAGTGACCAGCGGCGGTTCACAATTCAAAGTCGTCTCGAACAAGCGCAATTCGATTCTGTCCAGTACAGGCCATCCTGCTGGGTGGGTCAACCGAACCACTGAAAAGGATGAGCTTGCGTCCAAGGGCGAAGAGTGGCGTTCTGAAGCGTGAGCATGTCTCCATACCTCTTCTGGCAAGTCGGTTCTAACGAAGTCCTTTCAGCTTTAATATCGTCTAAGTCTGCCGGCCATTCTACTTCTCGTTGTCTCCGTTCCTTCAATAATGCCGTGCTATGCCTATTACGAATTTATGATTTACTTGGGCTATGACTTCCTTTTCAATACCAAAATTCCGACTAGCCGATGTTCAGGTTCTGATAGCTTGGTTATACGGGAAACTAGAGTACCTTCGTTGTTTTATAATACGACGTTCCAATTCCTTCGGGCATGAATGAGAATCAGAGCGAAACAGCGAATCTAAACTGAATTATCTCTGCGCTGTAAAGTGACCAAGATCCGGGTGGTATACATATGTAAATTCTGCAAGTTGGTATAGCATAGGGTTAGCCGTTAATAGATCCCTTGTCCCGGGTAGTAGATATAGCATCAGTGCTCGGGGAGTGCAGGTTGGTGATGGTGTTCTCGGGATCATGAACGGTCGCAGTCTTGACGCTCTCCCGTTCGTCATCTCCGTGACCCTTCCTCCCCTTGGTAGAGCCGGTCGTCGCGCTCATCTCGATCGTGTTTTCCAGTGCCCGGGAATCGTACTCCTGAATGCGGGTCGAACGTCGCTGGGCTGAGGCGAACACCATGTCGCTGACCTCCTTCGTTACCTCGTGCGTATCCCACAGCGACTTTTGCAGCTCGACGAGGACGACTATGGCAGTTGGATACATTCCCTGGAGGGTGATGAAGGTGTGACTCTAGTGATTTGACAGGTACAAAGGACCTACGATTGCCTGTTGGATTACGGCATTGACTGCTTCGACGGCGATGAAAGAGCCTGAGCTGAAGCTCCCTCCGTAGATTGGAATGGCTTGGAAGGTCTGGTTAAAAAGCGATGAATGACGACGAGACAATCGGAAAAAGAGCGGGACATACGTAGAGAGCGATATAGATAGAGCCGGATTCAACTAGGAGGGTCAGTATTTTCTCGACTTGGGTCCTTCTACGAGCGTTGCCTAGGAATCGTGTCATGCTCCGTCTGAATTGCCTGAAAGAGAAGACAGCAGAATGTCGTGGCTTGAGGGTAAAGTCGAGTATAGAGATATGAAAGAATTGCGAACCATGTTTTGTAAAAGATCAAGCCCGTGCAGAGGATGTTGGTCGCGTACGACAGGCTGAAGCTGATCGTGTCTGCCTTGGCGCACGACTGTGAGCCGACGGAGCCCGCCGAGGGGTTAGGATCTAGCAACGCCCAGCCGGTTTTGATGTCGCAGCCGAGCTCATAGAACGCAGCGACTGCCGTTTGTATCAGGTACATGAAGCGTGACGTGCAATACAATTCGCGATGAGAAGGCGTGAGAGCGTGGCGGATTGGCGAGGACAGGTTGTTTTGCCATGTCAGTCAAAAGATGGGAACGACTTGAATGTGATTTGGAGCGAACGTACCCACGGAGCCTGTCCACGTTAAAATCGGAAATAATAGAATCCGGCGAGCGCGCTGATAGAGCGCCCATGTACGCCAGATGACGACGCTGTCTCCGAGGGCGAGCTATCGCACCAACATGAAGGCAATAAAAGATGGCGTCGGTCAGCAGAAATTCAAACACGGGAGAAGTGGGCTCACGAGAAAGATGAACAGCATCTCACCGGTCCAGACAAGGTTTTCCACTTTGATGTCGGCCCGGTCCTCTTTCTCCTGTAGGCTCTGATTCGGATCGTTGATCATGACGATCTGGAGACGTTGGATCAAGTCCGCGATGTCCATGGCCAGGAACAGGCTGGATGCCAGGAACATGACGATGGTGACCAGCAGGAGGAATATTCCTCCCTTGGACCTCAGACGGTTTCGACTGGGCAGAGCACATTGGGGTCAGTCATCCGTTAGTTATGTGATCTGAAGAAGCAGCTTATACCAGAGGATGGTCGTTGAAAACGATATCAAAATCAGGTAGATTCCTAAGACGAGGATTAGTGAAAGTGCAGAGACTGCAGACGCAAAACCGCTGGCGTACCATACAAAACCGTCTCGACGGCGATTCGTACTACTTTGACTATGAACAAGAACCCAATGTGCGGCAGGACTTCCGCGTCGCTCGCCATTTGCGATTTGGACTGTGGCTTGTATCCCGGTGTAGAACAGGGATCAGGAAGATCGGACGATCATATGGGTGAAGGCGTCGTTTTAATGGAGGGAGAAAAGTCCTTTTTATGACTTTTCAAACATAGCCTACCGAAACGTGGTCGGACGATGCAGCAATGCCATCACTTGGAAGTTGGCACGCGCTTGGAGCAGATTGACAGAATCTTGGGAAGGGCGAGCCGGAAATGGAACGGTCCAATGGGAACGATCCAGAGCTATGCAGACACGGCCACCTCTGGAATCAACGCGTCAGAATTCGGAACAAGCAGTTGACGACCACAATGATCTCCACGTGATAGACGGTTGTAAATTAGCACCCACAAGACGACTCGGACCCATCATTCTGTTACGACTGACCAACGGTTGACGTGGATGAGTTGTATTATATTATACAAAGACAACATGTACATGTAATTGAAAAGCGAATCAGATGTTAAACGAACTGTTGTGTTACTTATATGTTTCCAATAAGGGCGTGCATTTCACGTCCCTGGAAATCGCAGACAGGGAGAATGCTCTTCTTGTGTTTTGTTGCTTGTGCGTCTGCAAACAGTGAACCCGCCCTCCAAATGGCATGCATACCACGAACATTCGCTGCTTCGTCTGTTAGTAGTACGCCCTTCGACATGAGGGCCTGTGAAAGTGGCGAATGGTTCGCCTTGTAGCAGCCAAACGAGTGATCTGTGTGCGCAAACTCACTTCCACTGTGTGTATGACGCACTGTCGACTTCCCCAATGGCGAAGATAGAACCGGTCTTTGTGCACCTCTTTCAATATCTTCCTGAATTTGGCATTATCGCGTACTTCTCCGAGGTATAACAGCGATATCGGGGTCTCGTAGGTCGACAGTGTCACTGACTTCCATTTCCTAGTCTGAGCGTTCGTGTAATAGAGTCTTCCCCCGGAGAACAACCTCATTATCTGTCCTCGAGGAATCGCTAAGAGGGCCGTATGGAAGCGATCGTTGCCGCTATCGATAGAATTTCGCGGATAGAAGGCCAGATAAAGATGTTGGTGGATCCCGGGTAACGACGATACCGCAAGCATGAGTGTATCAAGATCACTACCGTTCGCGCTCTGAATGGAGTCCAGAGCACCTGGGAAGCGAGTTCTGTTGGGCGGATTATCAGAAAGGGAATTTGGGATACCTGTGCAATTTTCCGTGGCGCACTCGATATTAATTCCTCTCTGTACCTTGAAAGAGTCCTGATCAATCCGTGCAATCTGAAAGTTTTGAAGACGCTAGTCGGCTGACGCCTGCTTTAACTGATGGCAACAAGCAATCAGTCAGTTATAGAACAAGAAAACTTCCAAATTGACGAGACCTTATTTTATACGAGAACGCCTCACCTACTGGCTTCCTTTCGTTGATCAGGCGTTGGTGTGGGAGAGGGAATGGATCGTTCCTGAGCGATATGGCGCAGATGACATCCCACACTCCAGGCGGATTGACGGTCACACGCCGTTCGTGGGCGCTGCTTCTGTGAATATCACACCTCGCGCTGATGTTTACTGCCTCCTGTAGGGGGGGTGAATTGGAAGAAATTGGCGGTTCTTCAAAAAGTGACCTTTGAAGATGCCAACTCGGGGCTATCATGTCATCAGGTCGCACTAAAACGTGGAAATGATAATGGTGATCAAGGCTGATGGTGGGAATTTGATTTCTTTCCCTAGGTTGGACGCGGCGTCGCTTTCCAGACATCGACACTTAGGATACCTTAGTCCCTTGCATCATTGCAGGCTATTTCCAGAGTAAAGATGGATGTCTCCATTGTACCGCGGTGGTTGTCGGAGGGATGACGTCCTGTATGTTCACCACGAACACGATACACGACCAGGGGATCCCGCGGGGGCGATAACACGATGATATTGAAGGATATAGTCTTTAACTGTGATGCGGCCAAAGAAATAGTGCAGGTTTGCGATCCGTACGACAGAGGTACTGACGCCTACACACTTGTCCTTGTGATGTATATACCTATCCTTTCGGTCTCGTCTTACATATAGTGCACATTACCTTACGGATCATACAGCTGTTTTCCCTTACCTTAGAATATATGTTCCCATTAAAGCTATTGCTAAGCTTTCACCTGGCATGATCGTCAATATAGATCTTAGAACTCGTTTGGTGCCGCACCGTCTTTCTATATCCTTGTCAATGAACAAAGTATATTCATGGCTGCGTTGTATGGTCTGCATCTAGAATAATGTGATAATGCATGGAGAACACTAGTTCTCCTCCTTTTGCTCGTACTTAATCGACATTAATCAACAAGAATTCGAGTCACTAGACATGCCACCTTTCGTTTCAAGAGAGGAGAGCCAAATCACTGCGCAGAAAATGCGAGGGATCGGACGAGGAAAAGACCTCTGAAAGATCCGACGATGCGTCGCACGCAAAGTTCAGCCCAAATTTCTTGGCCAAGAAATGACTTCGTATGCAGTACGACTCTCGAAAGCTCAAGTCGAGCGCCCGGACCTCCTTGCTTCACCTACGGGGCTCGTTCATCGCCATGTCCATGAATGATTCCAATCACTCAGGACCACCTGGCATTTTCAGATTTTCCTGTACAAACTACCTCTGCTGACATGTGCACTGGTCGAGTAAACGTCGTTGGAAATGGACGGGGGCGTCTTCAAAATATCTCTTCGACCTTTGTGTGCATGTACGGTGGACATTGCCAACATAAAAAGCATACATGAATTTATTGCAACGATTTGTGAACACAGAAGGTTAAAGAGCATTCCCAGTCAACATCGGCATGACCGTTGATTATCTTTGTCTTGACTTCAGATGTCTGTAGAGCAAAAATTTCAAAATCTTCGACCTGAATTACACTGATATCCGCACCTACTCGTCTGGCTTGATTTTCATACTGCGAATTGGTGTAAGAAAGCCGTGATTTGCCTGATTTCCGCTTGCAGTGCCTTTTTCTCTGCTCTGCAGACAGCGAAAAGCATGGATACGGAAATCCATCTTAGGTCGTCTGCTACCAAATGCGCTTCTTGAGTATAGCTATCATCTGGAGCGCTCGGGATTTTCACGATAAAAACATGATGAACAGATGATCGAAGATCTGCTCGATCCCTCGCCGTCGAAATCTTGCTGAAAAGCAGTTATATCCGGAAGATTCTATGATGAGGGTCACGATGCATATGAATCTGGCGAATAAAGAAAAGTTTCTAGACTTGTTGAAGCATGACCACTGCAGATCTTGACGGAGTTAACCGCATTGTGATGGTGACATTCATGTTGTTCAGCTTTCCCAAAAAGAAGGTCTTACAAATGTGGCGCAGTAAATAGCTTGACCACAGCATTGCCTACCTTGATACGGACATCGCCAGGCTGAGATAGGAAAGCAATACGCGCATTGCCACAGGCATATTCCTCATCATGGGCATTGCCCAGTTACATAAAAATCATGAAGGGTGACACCATTTTCGGTCGCCTGCCATCAAACTGACTCGTGCCCGTCCAAGGACATGTTTGGCCTCGTGGCCTTCTCTTGCTTCAAATTCAGCACCTAATTCGAGACGGCTCTCATTTTCTTCTCCGAATAATCCCGTTTCTTTCCCGGTGAAAGAAACTCTGGCCACACGGGCGTAGAAAGAGGCCATAGACAACCATCAATAGACGGTCTGACTGCGGCGCTGGCAGTGGGCAGTGCCACAATAAATAGATAGGCCAAGGGACAACCAGGTTTTTTTTGTTCTCGTCTTGAACTATTCCCTTTTCCTCTCTTACGCCTGAGGCTACAGGTTGACGGCATGACGGAGTACGACTTCTCTCCTGAAGCCTACGAAAGGTTCGTCGCCACGCAGCAACGCATTGCGAGATGGGTACATCAAACGGAGGAGCATAGACCGCAATTCAGGCATGCCGTTCCGAGTAAGAGCTTTCGCTTTTTTTTCTAGCGCTCCATTCTTCTAAGAGGCGTTACCAAGCTCATTACCCGCCGCGTTCTTCTTCTCCGTCCTCGCGGTCTTCGAGTTCGTCCTCGTCGGAGAGCGATTACGATCGCCCAAGATCAAAATCGGCACTAGCCGCATACCCGCTCATGCCGCCACGACCTCCATTGCCTGGTCAATCATTTCTTAGACCGACGCTGGATTCACGACACTCTCATTCTCTCTCCCATTCGGAAAGCTACCGTAGTCCAACATATTTGGTCTCGCCACAACAGGCCCCTCCTCTATATCAATACTCCTATCCTGCTTTGCCGTCTTTATCTACGCATCACATAAACGGGAAGAGACCGTCTGCTGTAAGCGTTAATGTTTATAAAGTCCTTGATGCCAAATTTATACCCAGGCATTTCGCCCTAGTCATCTACCGTTACAACGCCATACTATCAAACCACGCCACCTCCCTACCCTACTCAGGCGTCATACCCATATCCTACTCCCTCCTTTCCTTTAAGTGCCCCAGCTAGCGCTGCATATCCATACGGCACCAATCTGCCACGACAGCCTGTGTATCCGTCGATTTATGCGCCACCACGACAAGGACCAGCGCAAGCGCAATATCCCCAGGCCGCACCCCCATTCCCAAGTTATCCCTATGCCGGGCCGTATCCAAATCAATCTCAACCGCAGATCATCATATCCAAGGACGTCAGTCGTAGGAAAAAGAGTAAGCGTAGCCGGTCCAGGAGGAGTTATTGAGACTACAGGGAGTCTTGAGCCTGCAATCTTTCGATTTCCTGAATCACGCGTAGACCTGGACTCTAGAAACGATGTAACTTAATGTGGCCTTCCTTTCTAATCAACCATGAGACCTCAGATTCTCGTACGTTTCAGTCTCCGTCGAACGCATAGCATACTTTTGGGTGTGAAGACTTTTCAGTGCCTTCAATGATCAAACAAAGAAACGGAACACGATCGTGAAGTGTCTAAATCCAAAGATATATATTTTCATGTTCATATTCGTATGTGTACTGCCTTGATGAGTGATACTTTCTTATGCCTGGCGATGATTTCAGCGAATCCAAATGACTGGACGGCCGCTAGGAGATGTTCTGAAATCGCGATCTCCATGGGAACCATGTAATAAGGCAATTGGAACGGGTCAACGTTGTTGACAGTTGCTCTGATTGGGATATCGCATCAAATCATGGGAATATGAACTGTTTCAGTAATGCACCGTCCCCATCTGAGGTGCATCAGTGATTCATGATGAACCACAAACATGACGAAACGGCTATGCACTGGTCGCTCCCAGCGTCTCTACTTGACTAGGAACCTCCACCTAGCTTTTATTTTGTGTCGCACTTCAGGCGCTGGCCGCGACGACGGGCACTGTTTCTGCCCGTGGCAGACTGGCAATCATGTCTTCGTATTTGTAAGTTGCACCTCCATATCGCTCCGACTTTTCTCAAGTTCAACGCTCATGTTTTTTTTTTTTGCAGTATAGCTTTGCTGTCACTTCCAACCGTATTAGCCAACGTTGCCATCTCCATTCAACCACCCGTTATTCAGAATACTTCAACCGTTATCCATTGGACTCGTACAGAAAACCCCCGTTCTCCTAAAAATTGGCGCTTAAGAATCACTAGCGGGGACGTTGCTCTACTGCCAGATGTACCAATTCGTTCGCAAGGAGGCTTGACAGGGGTGGTCAATTACACATTTTTGAATTCAGGGTTTGCTTTCCGAGTCGTATGACAACCCTCTGGATCACTGATTAAGCTGTGTCTTCAGTTCCTTCGAGATACGAGCCGTCGATGGGTAAATGCAATCATTTTTTTTTATTCGCATTGGACCTGACTCTTTGACCCAGACCTTCCAACAAACCTGTAGATTCTGCGCCCGTTTCAGTGAATGTTTTGCCGAGCAACTCCATGCAACCATCCCCCAGTGGCGCGGGCGGCCTTCCTTCATCCCAAGTCTCGGAGGTGATGTTGGTATACAATCGCCCACAATTTCCCTGAATTAATCCGATTTGAAGGTCCTCCACGCTCACCCTTGCATCAACCACATTATCCTCAGCTGAAGGCGCCAACCCTACAAGGTAACGTCTGGTCGTCTTCAGTCATTGGAGAAACTAAAGTTCATCACGTCAATAGTACTGTTAGTGATGTGCCGTGCGTACTCTCTACCACTTGCCATTTCTTCGTCCTAATGTGTTTCAGTAACCACTCTTCCCCGAGTGTGGCTCCCGCATCAACGAGTTCTGGAGGCTTGTCCGCGGCGTCCAAAGCCACTTCAAAACTACCATCCATTGTTGGAGGTTTGGTTGCGGGTATCGTCCTTCTTGGAGTGCTTGCGCTGTGCGCAATGCTCTTCGTCAGACGTCGACGGAAAGCTCAGCGACGCAGGATAACGTTTAATGGCGATCTGATGGTTCATCGCCGCAGTTCTCTTTTTCCTGAATTAAGGAACAGACCAAACGACATCGTTCGAGTGCAACCACATATTCTTCCGAAAAGTGCAATGATGGAGCCGTAGGTCTACAAATCGTGGAAAGTAAAAAAAAATGATTACGCGTGATCGAACGGCACGATGTCGTTTCAAGTTTTGTTCTGTCTTTGTATACTACATTTTTTTTAGTCTATTCCAAGCGCTCTGTCCCCAAGACCAATTTACTATTTGTATTATAGCCAACTTATTTCGCGACATTTGCAACCGATGCTTGACTCACCAACAACGCGTCGCTCGAACTGCCAAGGATGTTTTGCAAGCCAATCTAGAACCGGATGATTATCCTTTTGAGGATAATCAGATAATATTCAATCGTTATCTGATAAGAAGCGATCAGATGATCCATAAACCTTCCCCTTGACGTCCTTGGCGTACAACTTAAAAACCCAGTCTTTACACGGGTCAAAGATGCCGGGACACCTTCTCCGCATTTCACTAGCACTTACTCAGCTCTATGGACCATTCGAAGTCATTTTCTAATCACAGCCCAGCCCATGCATCCTTGGAAGCGTTGCATGATAACAATGTTGAAGCGCATCGCGGCGTAAAAACAATTGAAGCTACTCACAAGGTATATGGTACATACTCCAAGTGGGCGTTATTCATAGGGTAAGACTTGCCTTGTATCTCTACCTGATCTGAACCTCAGATGAACCAGCCTAGGACTAGCAGCATATATTTATTCGCTAGACGGTACAACAACGTATACCTATCTAGCCTATGCAGCATCGGCATTTGGAGACCACAGTCTTATTAGTCCTATTCAAGTCGCCCAGTCAATTATCAGTACGCACTCTGTTTGTTCTCAGTGCGCAAACTATCTGACTTCGGCAAGTTGCCGTCGGGAAGCCGGTGGTCGCTAAGATTGCCGACGTCAGCTCGCGAGGTGTAGCGTATACCATTGTCCGTGAGTAAGACGCCCGTGCTTCTCTTTGGCTTGCCAACTGAACCTTACGAAACAGTAACGTTCTATGTCCTCGGTAAACCTATACTTGCATCCTCTTCACGGATGAATATCTGAAGGCCTCACACAATAGGGTACATCATCATAGCGTCTGCAAAAAACATCCACGCTATCGCAGGTGGGATTGTCATCTATGCTATGTACGTCGGCTACTTCCTTCCGAGTTCCCATCTGACTTTCTCTGGAAGAGGATACACGCAAGTCCTTTCATCCAGGATACTCGTCTAGCACATTTTCCGATATCACTATCCAGCGGCCTTCAACTCCTGACTCAGATTATCATCGCGGATATAACGACCTTGAAATGGAGAGGATTTGTCTCTGCCATGATTTCTCTCCCATTCGTCATCAATGCCTTCGTTGGCTCCAACGTGTCTGCCGCAGTGGTTAGACACGCAGGATGGCGTTGGGGTTGTACGTATTTCCATCTCTCGCCTAGTTATGCGTTCTGAAAACCGCCTCTTCCTGAGATGGGATGTTTGCGATTCTGATACCGATTTCCCTCCTACCGTTGATTATAACTCTGATATGGGCAGAGCGTAAAGCCAAGAAGCTCGGACTGGTTTCTGCCTCTGGTAGGACAGGTGCGACGAAGTTGATTGACGTCTCCTTGCGGAGCAGGATCGTTCACACCGCCTCTATGCTTGACGTTCCTGGTCTCGTTCTCGTCGGAACTTCCGTGGCTCTGATTCTGTTACCTCTGACACTATCACAAACCGCTAAAGGCCATTGGAAGAATGGTGCGTATTTATCGTTCGATGGTCCCCCATAGCCTGACATGCATTCCAGGTTCCATCATCGCCATGCTTATAGTTGGCGTCGTATTGTTACCAGCGTTCTTATTATGGGACTTCCGTTACTCAAGGCATCCTGTCATCCCTCTGCGCTTTTGCAGAAACAGGAGTGTCGTGATTGCAGCGCTTATTGGTGCATTTGACTTTGTTCGTGACATTCGGGCCATCCAGTCATTACACGCCGTTGATAAACAGACAGGTTTCTTTTTACTTGACGTTCACTTATTTATACTCCTTTACCGTCATCGTCAAGCCATGGTAAAACTCGTTTTCGCTCGATGCATTATGACCATTTCGGATACTTGTATTGCTCAGGTCATTGCTACATGCAACATACTTCTCGCAAGCTCAGTCCGTCGCTCTCACCGTCTTCGGAATTTTGGCTGGTATCGCTATGAAGCTCTTACATCGTTATAAGGTAATGACAAACTGTGTTACGATTTGCGGATCTGACCAACGATAATTGTAGTTTATGTTGATATTCGGCCTCGCGGTCCGACTCCTGTGAATTACTCCTTGATTTCGTGATCTGGACATTCATTGAGGTATTATTTACATTACAGGGGCGTTGGACTTATGATACACTCGCGAGGAGCGAACGGGTCCGATGCAGAACTTGTCTGGACTCAGTTGCTGCAGGGTATCGGAGGCGGATTTGCGGCTACTTGCCTGCAGGTCGGCGCCCAAGCCTCCGTTCCGCATGCGGACGTTGCAATGGTTACAGCGACGGTCCTTCTCGTGACGGAGATTGGAGGAGCGATCGGGAGCGCAGTCGGTAAGAAACCTTTTGATGCAGCTGGGCGATATTAAGTCGCTTGACGCATAGCTGGAGCGATATGGACCAATACCATGCCTAGCAGACTGGCAAAGCACCTCCCATTCATTTCGGCGACGGAGCGACAAGAGTTATTTGGCTCTATAACGACAGTCATGGCGCATCCTCGAGGAACGCCCATCCGCGAAGGTGTCATCCAAGGTTTGTGGCCGTTGCGAGGTGCGGTCGAATCTTCTAACCCTCGGCCAGCGTACGACGACGTCATGAAGATCATGACTATAACTGCAACGATCGTGGCTGTAGTGCCTCTGCTGATATCATTTTTTATGCCTGACTGGAGGCTAGGTGACAGCCAAAATGCAGTCGAAGAGGTTGATCTTACAGGTGGATCGTCAAAGTAAATGTTTATCGCGTCATATGTACTTTAATTCGTACGTTAAAGTGAGAATTTTTTTGGGTTCTGCCATGAGCCTGGAAAGATGTCGATCGTGGCAGAGTCTGAGTGTGATGAAATTTGTGACCAAGTTGTTGATGGACTTGGTGTCAACAGCGAAAATTTGACGTTCAACGCCATCTTGCTCGCATCTTCTACTCTTTCGTCTCTCTGACATCGATATCCGCCCACCGTTTCTCATTTCAAAGTTCTTTCCTGGTAGATCCGGTTACGTCGTACTACAAATTCTTGTGCTCAGTTTTTGAAACCGTCTTTCGACTATTCCGCCCGCCGCTCCGTTACCTCATGCCTGTACCCAAGGACGCCACTCCAATCCGACGCTCAACGAGAAAAGGAAATCCTCCCGTCTCACCCCCTAAACCCGTCCCCGAAACACCGAACGCCGTCCTCAAAGCTGTGAAGACTGAGCCGCAAGACGACGCCGTCCCGCTCAGCATCACAGTACCTCCTTATCGCAAGCACGCCGTTTCTTTTTCGGATGTCTCGAGACCTTGGAAGCATCCCGATGAACTCCAGTACATTCGTCCGGTCGAATGGGATGAGCGTTCCTTCGTTCTAAGACTTCTGGACAATGGTTTCTCCGTACCGCCTCGCCCTCCGTCCTCTAACGATCCGTGGGTCAAAATCACAGGAAAGGACGGGCAGACGACCGTGATACCCAGAGGCTACCGTGTACCGCTGATGTTTGCTTCAAAGTTCCAATGGGAATCTCTTCGGCTTGTTCTGTCGTCGGTATCACGCGCGAAGGAGTGGGAAGAGTACAAGTTCGACATTCTCCATGTTTCAAGATTGTGCAGTGCACTCCTCCGAGAGGCACGAGAAGCGATGGATGAGACTGGGATGGACACGACTTGGAGAAGCGCGACGTTTGATCGTGCTCTTACCAGGTATTTTCGGAGATGGTTGGTCAGCAGGGAAGAGTTTGTGCGAGATTTCTGGTTTGAGTATACAGAGGAGGAGTACATGCGAGATGTTCTTAAAAATGGTCCGTTGTCACGTTCTGTATCTTTTCGTTGCATTTATCCTCGTCACTTCACAAGATTGGACGCGCTGGTCCTTGAAAGGACATAAGGGTTTCAAACTCACACCGCAAGAGATAGAACAAGGGATATCGCTTGACCATCTCACAAAGGGTCTGACAGTCACAGAGGATTCTGTCTTTTGGAAGGTGGAGCATCTTGCACAGGGTATGCGTTGGTGACTTTATTCTTCGTCTTTTCTGACCTTCAATTTAATATTTGGCAGACGCGTCCTCTACCACGCCTTACCTGGGAAAGCGCAAGAGGCAGCCCGAAAATCGGAAGCCCGTCACTCCGGAACCTATCCAACAGAAGCGCTCGCGCCAGTTGCTGTCACATACTCCTTTACCCTCGTCTTCTGAAGTTGCCATCACCTCTTCCGCCGCCGAATCGCGTTCCTTTCAACAGGATAAAGTGCAGCGGCTGACGTCGGAGAACGAAGGTAAGCTGTCCATTTGTGATACTCTTGCTGTCCATTTGTTCATCGCGTAATTGCAGTTACGCCCGATGCGCCCGCAGTCAGAAATTTGGAGTTTCCCTCGGAGGATACTCCGCATTTGCCACCACCTCAGTCGGCGCGAGTTGACGAGGAAATCTGTCACGAGACGCAGGCAGAATTGTCTCACTCTCCTTTGTTCAGGGGACAGGATACAGATCTCATCGTCTCGGCCTCACGGGAGCTCGAGCAGTTCGACGAGTCGCCACCCCCCAGTGAACCTACAACACCTCGCTTGCTTTTGCCTCGAATGCGAATTCAGACTAGTTTGGCTTCTTCGTATTTACCAATTGGGAACGACGAACAAACCGAAATTAACGGCAAACATCTGGAGCAGGCACGGGTTTCCGACACCCGTCCGGCGTTAAACGCCTCCCGGTCACAGTCGCCAAATCCATCATTTCCTTCCGACCACTACGGCGTTGTCGCGGATGAGGCTGGATCCCGTACCAGAGGAAAGCGACAGAGTACAGAGCGCGAGCCATCCAAAGCACCTCCAGTATCCGAGCACGATTTCTATCCCTCTCCGGTGACGGAGATAGAGGAAGATCTTCGTATACCAGAGGAATCAATCGCAGATGCCGCGCAGCAAGCCGGAGATGGTGGTCTAGTATTGGCCGGTGATGACCATCTCTCCCCTACGAGGTCAATCCAGCCTCGCGTTTCTGCATCAAATGGAATGCAGACTGCAGTCAGTTTGAGAAAGTCCGGCGGTCCTTCCACGCTTAATGCTGGGGATTCAGGAAGTGATTTGTCTGTGGACATTGACGGAGGAGGGAACGCCAGCCCCTCGCAGGGTGGTGCTTCGTTAGGCGGTGATATTGTTGACATCGTAGATCGCCATTGCGGAACTCGGGTTCCTCCCCTGTTACGAGTTCCTCAGAGCGCTCTGGATCTATCCAGCACCCGCTTGTCAGAGTTAGGAGAGGAAATTACTCTTCTCAGGTCGCAGATGCAATCCAACGCCGAGGACAAGTTGGCTTCGAACCGGGAGATTGCTTCGCTGCGAGGCGAGATTGACCAGTTGAATAGGAGGATAAGTATACTAGAGGCGTCTGAACGGAGGGAGATGCGCAATAAGGATCAACATCCATCGTTGTCACCAATCATGCCTCATCATAGCTCGTACATCCACCAGCGTAGCCACGCTGCTCAAGACAACATACCACCTACCGAACGCCCTATTCATCCCCTTTCGCATCTGCTTACGCCGGCTCCTTCGGACGTTCATCCTCCGTCTGGTCCACTATCTAGCCCTCCAGCGCGCCTTCTCAATGTTCTTGACGCGGCGACATCAGCAAATACGACTCGCCAATCTTCCATTGCTTATAGTCCAAGGCCGAGCCCAAGTCCTATGGTTGAAGATGGCCTTCCATTGCCAGTCAAGTCGCTACGCAAACATCGCATGATGATGTTTCAACGGTCTTTAGACTCGGTGATGTAGATCACTATATTAACGTTCTAAATCCTGGTCGTTCTACTGTACTGTTAATCACTTCACTTCTATTCGATTCTCGGTTTTGTGCGTGTCCCTCAGATTCGCTGTTGAATTGCTATGCTGTGGTCATCGCACAACTGGCGCAGTCCAATGCGATGGAAAGTTTCGCGCTTCGACGTCTGTTCCTGGACTGTGAACACAGGACCTGGGTTGAAAGTCCGGCATGATGCTGACAAGAATCTAACGCGCCTTTGAGACGGCTATATGTCACCGTTAATAGACATTCGGATCAGGATGCGAACTTGTCGTATAAAAACCTGCGAGAAGGATGTCAAGGACAACATCAAGCAAAGATGAACTTGCTGTCTACAGTCATAACTGCCTTCTCAATACTGTTAATGGCACAGGCGCAACCGCCCATTCCGCCCCTTGGCGTCAGTATTTTGACTTGACATAGACCATCCAGCGAGTGACTAATGAGTCGTCCATCTAGTTATATTGTTGTCCCCCTGTGGGTCCTGACGGACTAACATTGGATCGTCAGCAAACTGGACCCTATACCATTTTCTGCTAGTATGCAATTCATTCCGTCCTCGGCTGACATGTGTTGATTGCCTGCCCACGAGCAGCTATGACCCCGGCACGGAGCAAGCTTGTTTCTACGTGAGTAACATGAGCGTCAATTCTGACATAGGACCGTGTAACATGAACGAACCTGCCTTTAGAGCCCTGCAGATGGGTCTGGCGGTGGACCTGCTGTTGGTTGTCCCTCGCAAGCCCCGGCTAACCCACATCCACCTACTTGCCCTATTTGATTGCAATTGAATTATGTGTAGTATTGAGTTTGCAACGGCGTTGTATTTGTTTGTAAACAGTTTGACGAACTTTCAAAATATCGTCGTGATATCCTGCAAGCGTTCGCCAGCCCATGGCCTCGGTCTCGTCGCTCCTGGCAACATTCAAGCAAGTCATCTCTTGTGTCTGTCGTGGGGTAGGCTAGTCGGCTAAAATTTCGCTATCCGTTTTTAGTGGCGCTTTGCTTCGGAGACCCATGCGCACCCAGTGCATAACGGGCGCGTTTCTGTTCGGCCTCGGCGATGTGATAGCTCAACAAGCGATGGAGAAGAAAGGAAGAGAACACGATGTGAGTATCTGTTGTATTCGCGTACGACGGGTCGGTTGGGACTACCCTTGTCCAGAGATGGATGTTGATGAGCTTGGTTTTCTCTTCTCGGTCGGGGTCCGGATTGTGGTGTAGTACGTCAGGACTGCTCGCCTCGCGTTCTTTGGAGGTAAGCTCTGCTCATCCTCCTCCTTCCTGCACAAGCTGACCGATGAGCTGCTTGTAACCTTGAGGCGCCATCTTTGGCCCTGCAATGACGACGTGGTACCAATTTCTCAACCGAATCAAGTTTCCGAGTCCTACGAAAGCCGTCATCTACCGCGTGTGTTGATGATGTATCCTTATACTCGTAATTGAAAGATTGACCGCTGGTACTCAAGGTTTGGTTGGACCAAGCCATCCTGACGCCAGGTGCGACCTCCTCATTACATGCTGTGCCGCATCACGTACCTTCGTTACGTTGTAGTCGCCGTAGCTTTTTTCTTCGGTTCCATGAGCGTTCTGGAGGGGAGACCTGATGAAGCATGGGATAAGATCAAAAGCGTTTGTTATTTCCCGTTCAGCATCACAAATTGAGCGATTCCTTGACTGACCCGTCACAGGCCTACGTTCCGACCATCATTCGTAACTGGTGTGTCTGATCTTCGTTGCGTGGCATAACACTACGAACATTAGCCTGTTTTGTGTAAAGGGGCGTGTTCCTTCCAACACAAATAATCAACTTCGCATTGGTGCCCCCTCACTTCCGTTTTGTTGTCGTTGGCGTTGTGAGCTTGTTTTGGAGTGAGTCCTAGTCACTACAGATTCTATTATGATCCTGATCTAAGGTCGGTCTCATCTGTCTCTAGACACATACCTAAGCGCTGTCAACGCTCAAAAACGTAGAGAATTGGAAAATCGCGCTCTTGACAAGCTTGTTGAAGCGTCGAAAAGCCAGTGAGCTTCAAGGATAGCTGGGTTGAGAGGAGGATACCATCAAGGATTCCGCAATAGATAGTTTAGTGCTATCTTAATCATCGATCATAACAAGATCTGTTAACGAACCAGTGGCATTTGTTACGGGATTGAGGAATCACTGATGGGACTGTTCTTTTTACAGCCTGCCACGCGTAACATTGTTCAACTTCTATTGTGCAGTTGTACCATGTGGGATTGTCTCTCGCATAAATATGAGATGATTAGGACTGGCACTGACTTCGACTCTGGAATCAATTTCCCCCTTTTTTGACGTTTCTGGCGCGGTTCTGGCCGCTTAGCCGACTGGCGACGGTGCAACCCCCCTCGCAACTCGTCCCTGGAACCCCCAACCCATCCATTCTTGGTGTGCATCATTCCAATCTGTATTGGGACGGCTCTTCCTTTCGAATTCCATTTTCCCCTCTCGGTCCTAGTCCGTCAGCTCCTATACTTTTGTCCTTTTCTCTGCTGCGGGTTGGCTTCATCGCTACTGGGGCAAAATTTCGACCGTAGAGGCTTGCCTAAATCATGCGGCTCTACCACCGACTGGGTGTCTCGACTCCATTCGATCCACGGTTTTGTTTTGTTACTTCGCCGTTCTTCTCCTCCTTCGTCTTCGCGGGCATCCGCCTGGCGCTGGCGGCCTTTACGCTCATTACTCTCTTGGTTACCCTCATCTGGGGCTCTGTACGTTTAGATAACGGGTCAACGTGAGTTGAGTTTCCCTATGTTGCCCCCCGAACGTTGACACGCCGCGCTCCTCCAGATATTTCTCCTACTTCACCCATTTGTCATATATCGGAGTCTGTGCTTATTTCTGGGCATCTGGGACCCAAACTCTTGTATACGCGGTTCGAAAGGGCAAGCGTGGGGTCCTACAGCCATACCCTCTTCAACGATGGCCAGCGTTCCTTCAGTTTTTTCACGTCCTTCTATACGTTACCATCACCGTTTACCGTGAGTCTCGGCTGTGAACTTCATTATGACTCTGTTCATCTTCCTTGCTTCTTTTTCTTTCTAGCTATTATTGTAACTGTTGTGTTTTGGGCGCTGTTGGCAGACTCGAGTACCTTTAACGATCGATATTCTGGTGCGTTCTTTCTATGCTTTTCATGACTTTGGTCTGTTAACGCCTAATAACCCGCCCAGCATGGTCCAACGTCTCGATGCATATACTGAACGCCGCTTTTGCTCTCTTCGAGATACTCCTTACCCACATTCCACCCTTGCCATGGCTTCATATGCCTATTGGATTCCTTATCTTGGTTGGGTACCTTGGCGTTGCCTATATAACTCACGAATCGCAAGGCATATATCGTGCGTAATCCTAGTTACGCTACAGTTGCCTTTCTGACGCAGTGCGATTTCAGCTTATGCTTTTCTAGATCCACATAAAGAAAAGGGGTTGTTGGCCGCCTATATCGTAGGCATTGCCATTGGATACTGTCTTATTTTCAGTCTGGTTCATGGACTCGCCTGTTTACGTCTACGCTTCACGCAGTACATTTCATCATCTACGGCAACTGATGGAGATTTGATTGCTACTCCTGAAGCATTGGATGAGTGGCAGGAGATCGCAGTGCAGAAGGACGTCGAGAATAGTGTATGATACTCTATTTGTATTTCGCTGAATGCTGAGGCACTCCGCGCGCTCTGGAAAATAGCGGAGCATTCATTCAATAAGCTGTGGACGAGTCAACAAAATGCAAATGCAAAGATAGTTCAAGATAAATTAACAACAATAAAGAATCAGGCGTTCCAGCGTAGGGTATCATAAATATATATGGTCGTTTCCTAAGACTGTGAGGCTCTGGCAGCATCTGTGTGCTTCACCGTCGGAACAGCTTCAAGTATAGAATGAAAATCACAAGGATAACAAAGAAGACGGCAATTCCACTGAGAATGAATCGCTGTTTATACATCCTATTAAGAAGAGTTAGAGAAGGAGAAGCAAAGCCATTGCAAAGGCGGACAACTGACTGTCGTATCATCTTCTTTATAGTCCCTGATGCTCTGTCGATATTGGTATCTGCAGATCGTAACTAAAGAGGATATTAGCACAGGCAGAGGTATCAAGCTCGCAAATTCAGTTACCGTGTCCCTTGCGTTTTCAATCGTTTCCCGTTGCCCTCGCAAGTTTCTCAAAATGTCGGCACCCTGGTCCTCGGCTTCTAATGCAATCCTGTTGGTGTCTGCAAGCCTTCTGCTTCCATCCGCCAGAGTCTGGGATCCAGCCAATAGACGTGCTCTGTCACTCCTCTCCCCATATGGGTCATCCGACGTCGAGCCAAAGTTGGTCTTGAATCCACCCAGGAGTTCGGTTCTGGAGAATTGCGAGTGCATCTCTTTCGAAAGTCTCTTGAATCGAGATAGGTCTGCTTTGGCTTGCTTGAGGCGGGAGCTATACTGCGGTCGGATGGACTGCGGTATGCCTTGGATTTCGATCTCGAGCTGGGAAACCTTTAAAAGAAATCAGTCGTCTGTCAAATTTGAAGGCAGCGGACGTGCATACGATATCATCGGCTTCGTCCAACTCAATTTCTACTTTACGCAGAGCTGCCTTGCGTTGCTCAACTGAAAAAATGGAAGCCAAATTGTAGGGACTCTCCCAGAGGCGCATTAACACTTACCTCCTCTCTGATCCGGGCGGTTTCCATCTAGTTTTTCTTGAATGCTGGCTACAATATGCTGAAAGTCCTGTTCGTAAGAATCGAAGACGGCTGTCGGGGTCTGGTCCATGGTTGTTGCTGTCGCCAATGAGGCCGAGAGAGTGATGCCAAGTCACGTTGTCACAACAGTCACCTAGTTGTTGTCAGCTTCAAATTTGATATGACGGTCAGTCAATTGTCTGAATTATATGTGCTAACAAGCACTTGTTTTCTGCAGCTATCAGTTCGTGAAATCCGTTGTATTGTCCGCGAAATATGCACGAGATAGGAGTACGATAACAATGATCACGAAGGCTCTATAGATAGTTTGCAGATAACATAAAGTATATACGTGGCGGGAATCAATTTTGGGGTAACGAGATACTGCCAGGATTTGACATCAGACGCGGTGCTTGCGTTTGGCGTTTGACTTGTGCCTCCATCTTTATTCGTTGCTTACGCACGTCGTCATCCTTGACCTTGAAAGAGAACGCCAGAGTGATAAACGCATCAGGCGTTGGCGGAAGCAGGGCAATCGGAGGGTGTCTAAGATTGCTTAATACTGTCTCGTCCTGGCTGGATTCAAAGATTTGACGCCGGCAAGACGATACGATGGCAAGCCCCACTCGGATCAGAAAAGGTATACCTTCCCGTTATCAGCATAGACATGACACTAGACAGAAATAGATTTTACCTTCGTAGAGAAAAACATCCCACACTCGATCGAGGTAGGTGGCAGGCAGACTTTCGACGAACAATGAAGAAAACCTATACCCCAAAGAGCAGTTAGCGGACATCGCACACGAGGTACAAAGACATACCATGGGCGACAAATACTGCTGGGTGTGATACCCATGTCAACGAAGATTTTCTTCGCCACATTTGATTCGCTAGATTCGAGGGCCCGACTGAACAGAGCTGCATCCACATCAAGTTGCGTTGCGCTTGGAGAAAAATAAGCACGCAGATACGTGTCCATGATAGAAACAAAAATCCAGAAGGCATCCTCCTCCGGCGCAAGCAGCAGCAATTGGCCAGCAATCAACGTCAATGCTGCAGCGATTATCAGTCATGGCCACGCGAAATGCAAGACAGACTTGCCAGAAGAGTAATGAACGTCTGGAACCATTGCTAGATAAGCTTGTAGTAGAGACAATACACCGCCTTGCGTATTTTGCAGATGGGGATGATCGACAAAGAACCGTTGCACGTCTCTTTCAATCTCTCCGTACACTGGTACCTTTCCCCGGCCAGATAGTTGTGTATAGACCCCCGGAACAATTCTTGCCTTTCCATCCATCAAATGAGACCAGACAATATATCGAAGAGATGAAGGTACTCCATCCAAGAGCAGTTTCTTCACCTTTTTGCTCTTTCGGGCCTGGGGCGCAGGAACGGCTGCCAGCGTCGACATCCACTTGGATTCACGCTGACGATGGGCATCAACGTCCGATTCCGATTCGGAGTGCTTCGAAAGAGACGTCGGAGCGAGTGTTGCAGGACGCCAGGCTGCAGATGCCCCGGAACTATCGACTGGCGATCTGGGCGCCGTTTTAACAGAAGGGCTATCGGACCGAGCAGCAAGAGAACTCGAGTCATGTCGGACATTGTCGATGGATGCTTCTCGTGTGATAAAACCAGAATCCTCGCTTGTGCGAGGGGACCCAATGTTTGAGATCTTCGGCCGCACCAACTCAAAATCCATATCTTGAACTTGTACTGT
Source organism: Macrocybe sp. IBSDJ1 (assembly GCA_018093805.1). Lineage (NCBI taxonomy): Eukaryota > Fungi > Basidiomycota > Agaricomycetes > Agaricales > Callistosporiaceae > Macrocybe > Macrocybe sp. IBSDJ1. The sequence continues at coordinate 2,199 of JACXWH010009578.1, read as the reverse complement.
AGCCTGCTCGGGCGCAGGAGAAGTATTAGACGAGTCATCTTGACGATTTGGTGTCCGTCGAAGATTGGGAAGCGAGAGTTTCGTGCGTAACGAAGGTTGAGTGGACGCGGTGTTTGATAAGGAGAGCAGATGAGAGCTATTGCTGTTGATAGAATCAATAGATGGGCGGCCTTTCATGGGTGCAGGTGAAGGAGCCTCTATTGTACGACCCCGGGAAAGGGAAGGAACACCAGTTACGGATGCGCTTGGATCGATGGTGACACTAGGAAGAGTGGCACGACTGATAGGTGGCGGTCTAGATATAAGAAAGTCCATCTTAGCGGTTTGAAGGGATTTTGCGGTGCCCACAGCGGTGGGGGAGGACGGAGCAACATTCGGATTATTGAAGCTCGTCTGCGCTAAAGGGCTTGATGGGGGCTTCACAACTCTCAATCCGTTACGGCCCGTGTTATATTCAGAATCAGAGAGCGGTGACGACACCCGGAGGGGGGAAGGTTTCCTGACACTGGATCCAGGAGATGTCGACAACTGAGAGCTTGGAGACGAGGACGAGATCGATTGACGAATTTCAGCGGCGCTAGGCATTTCATCCCGACTACGAAGGACATGAGCAAGGAAGTATGAAAAACGATGGTGTCAAATTACTCCTACCTTCGTTGGATGGGCAGTGGTATCTCGGCGCTTGTTGAATTGAACCCTGAGAAGCTCCTGGACCTCGGACGGACACCCCCAACCTTCGGGAAGAAGTTGGCTCTCGGAATCACGCTCCCGCTCCCAACCGTCTGTTGATCGACAGAGGCGGGGCGAAGGTCGGTTGGTTTTGCAGTTGCACTTCCATCGGAACCAGATGTGCTTCCTAACGGCTTCTCCCCACCTAAAAGTGTTGGGTGACTGAATGCAGGACGCGACGGTTGTGGAGCTAAGATCGGGGGCGGAGGCGGAGAAGGCGTGACGGGAATACGAATAGGTATAGCGAAAGAACCAGGAGGAGCAGTGGCGGGAGGTGGATCCGTGCTGAAAAAGATCGGAACAGGGCCGATTGAATGGGCCAAATCGGCGACCGTACGGCCATAAATCGTTGGACCCCTGTTGAGGCCCCTGCTACCAGTTGCAAGAGCCATCTGGATCGTTTCAAGAGCGCCGCCTTTGATGGGACCTTGGAAGACTTGTGGCTGCTGTTGTGCGATATACATCGGCCCAGGAGAATTCGCACTAGGCGCTTTCGGAGCGTTGGGGTGCGGCAGGAACAGACTGCGTCGTTGGCCCCCAGGTTGGTTGGGGTCACCTCCCCTCAGCTCGTGCAGAGACGGACGAAGATGAGAGGGTGGGGGCACAAGGGAAGATAGTTTGTGCGTTTCTTCCAATCGTGGTGCGGGCGAATTATCCGGAAATGACGGAAGTATGGGCGAAGCGGTGACGGTTGCGTTCTGTGAGGCTTGTAGTTGGGATTCGCTCTCTTCTCGTGAATGAGAAAGTGACGCGGGAGAAGGTGTTCGATTTGTGATGATCAACGGAGCGAGTCGAGCTTGACGTGCCAGCTCAGGCTCTGGGGAAGGAGAATCACGAAGTCCCATGTCTTCTACCGGATGTGGCTGCTCCACATCCTTGGACTGGGGATCAACGCCCACCATTGTCACGTCTCCGTCATCTTCGTCATCTTCGACAACCAGCCGGCTGGCCCGGAACTCTTCTTCCTTAGCGTAAATGACGTCCTCGCTATCTTCTGAATTTGAGTTTTCAGTAGGAAAGAGCAATTGATGGTCCTCAATTTGCTGTCGCAATGAACTTGAAATTCCAGCAACGGAGTCGCTCTGGCTCGCATCTTGCTTAGAGCTACCGTCGCTCAAAATGCTCGGCGTCGATGGAAAATATGTCGCGCTCGCAGGAAGTGCTCCTTTCCCGTCAAACCCTTCTCCGGTTCCCGTATAACCAGTCGCGGTCGTCGTCGCAACCAATGTTTTCGTAGGACTCCGGGTTGTAGTTGTCGCTTCAAAACCGGCAGACGATAAAGGAGACCCCCAATTGGTATGTAGCAACGGAGATCGGGCATTCTGACTTGAGCTAGCTTCCTCTACCAAATTCAGGGGCGTGGGGCGAGAGGCCACAGGTTTTTGTGAAGTCGATAGTTGTCTAGAAATTGGTTCCTGTGTTTGTAGCGATAAATCACGGTCTTCGTCTGTGCCCAACCCATTTCCTTCA